>JADRCO010000771.1:0-26694 GCA_021464525.1 Rhizophagus sp. LPA8_4_AMF
ATATTAAACGGATCGGATTGACGGATAACGGATTATCCGCGGATTGAAACACTATCTTTAGGAGGGTAATCTAAATGTCAAAGAAATTTTTTATATAAATATAACTTCGATAATTATAAGAAAATCGTTTCATCTTATACGATTAGTGAATTATAGTATTTACATTGTAGTATATATTTTTTTCGCGTATTGCGCCTAATAGATTTTTACTAGCGCTAGCTATTTGATATGATGATGTACCAAATATTTCGCACATCATGTTTATTAGTGTATAAGAATTAGTATACTAAATTTATGATTTTATATTACATGGTGTAAAAAATCAATTAGTGTTAATTTGATACTAAAATCTGTCAAATCCTATGAAAAGCATTAAAAAGGCTAATAATACGATGAACATTCTGTCCATATATTAATATCGTTATTGTAACAAACACCGTGAAATAACATATAATTAAGCATTACAAAGCACGTCTGAAATGTGGGACAGGTTAGGCCGATCACGGTGACAAATAACGGGTGACAAATAAGTTTTGGACCACTAAAAAAACTAAGTCCCTCAGATAATTAGTGTTTTTGAACTCGTGCTTGCACGTGATCAGGTGACGCGTAAACATCACCCCTTCCTATTATAGTTGTGATCGACACTAACCTGTCACACATTTCATACCAGCCATTAGCAACCCAAATGACGTATCTAAATCAGAAAATAAAAACCGTAAATACTTCACCCAAATTCATTACAATGATAGTTAAACACTTTTTATAAAAAGTAAAAAAAAGACCTGTAAATATCCAATAAGCCTATTTAAAATTAAATAGAAAGAATTCAAGATTTTTCTGTGAAAATATTTGTTCAGTAACATGAGCGTTAATTTCTCAGCATACACGCATGTTAAACAAATGATTATTTATTCGTTTGAAAGGTTATAATCTATCATAGGAATCAAAGTTTATTCAACCAGTGATTCAATTCATGCGATTTTGGATTCATTGAATATCCTCTTTAAAAAGAGTATAAATTCATCCGTTTATCTTATGTGGATGGAGTTATTTAGTTATTCACAATTTTATCGTATGAATTAAATTCTGATTTTTTAATTCTATTGCTTTCTATAATAAAATAAAACTAATTGATTTTTATATATGATCCATATTCTTATCTGATGTACTATTTGATTAGTAAAGTTGTTTAGGAGATAGTTACCATTACCTACTTATTCCAAAAATTGGCCTATATGGTTAACTAACTGATAATTTTCAAAAAATGCTAAACTAATCTTTAAAATGTTCTAAAGGATCATATGTAAATTTTTTTTATAATTATACGATAGGACTGTTAATGTTTATTTTTATTAAACATGATTGTTCCGCAAAAAAAAATCGTAGATACATCATGAAATTTTTAGGTAGATCGGACCATGTAATTCCACATGGGTTAGTTCAGAAATATGTGGAATTCCATACATTCCCGTATATCCTACGTCGAATTTTGTGGATCTACGTCGAAAATATTTTGTTTTGTCATAAGGTATTTGGAAAATATTAACTGTTCAGATTTCCACATATTACGTCATATCCAAATTCTGACTCAAAAAGATTTTTGTAATCGTCAGATAATTCAGCCAAAAATTTTGAAAACATTTTTGTAAAAAGTCGCAAAAATTAAAGTTTCGAGCTTCACCTTATTTATATATGATTTTATTTCCACATATTCGATATTGGATTTTCATGTGGAAAACATTTCCTGATGTAATCTTTCTGCAAATTATCCTTTATTTCATCTGATGTAGCACAAAATTTCAATGACGTGCCGCATGACAACATACCGACACACTATTTGACATAGTTTTTCGAAAACATATGTAGTCCTTCGCTTCGCTCCGGACAATAATATTAAAACAAACAAATAAATTTGAAAGTATCGACAGTAGAGTTCAGCTTATAATTTATATTAGACCCACATTATTATTAAATACTTATTGGAACACTTGCTTTCGTGAGAAAAATGAGTTTGAAAAAATAACTCAAATAAGAGAATGAACAAGATGATAAATTAACACAGTTAGAGTTAACGAAAACTTTATAATTTTCTTATGTAATTCTCAAAAATATTCGTTCGACCAAGTTTTAAACGAAAATCTGGATTTTGGCTGTATACATTCATTAATTTATTTAACGTTAATGAGCGTTGAATAAACTGTTAAACTTGTTATTAGTATATTAATGTAATAAATTGCATTCGCCATGTATACATACAACACATTCGTTCATAATCAGGCGTTCTTTTTAGTATTTTATTTGCTGGCTCTGAAAATTCAATTATATGTGGAATAATTATCACATAGGTCAATGAAGTAATTAGAAGTTCGAAGAATGTTAGATGTGATCATGTGATGATAGAAACGATTATATACGTCAAAATGGTTTGTCTGTTCACGTTGTAGATTAACGCCTTATACTGAAATTTAATGTGTGCATTTGAACATAAACAAAAATGTTACAATCATACTCATTGCAAAAAATGACTTTTTCCACAGCGAACGCTGTAAACCTGAAAATCTGGAAATACTTACGGTACACAAGAGATCAATAAAAATTCATATGGGCCGATTTGACGTATCATACCAATAGTAACCAATTCCCATTTACTATGAAATTATCACATGCAATGCGTCAAATCCGCCCATTTGTGATATTGAGTATTTTAGCTAGACTACTTAGGGATGTATGTTACGCAGCTATCTAAACGTCTATTTTAAACAAGAAATCTTTAAATTTTTTTAATAACATTATTTTCAGATTTTTCAGTCTCTTTTTTTGATCTCTTTTTTTTAAACTGATTTTTTTTTGTATTTATTTTTTTTTTTTGTTTCTTTTTGGACTGAATTTTTTTTGTTTTTTAATATTATATTTTTTTTTTGTCTCTTTTTTTTGGGCTGAATTTTTTTTTTTAATGGTCTCTTTATAGATTGAAATTTTTTCAATAGTAATATTTTTTTTCAGTTTTTTACTAAAAATTGAGTTTCAATAATATTTTCTTTCCATTTTTCTTAAAACTGAATTTTTAACATTTTCGCTCCAGTTTTTTAAAACTGATTTTTTTTCCCTTTTATAATCTATACTAATATTTTTTTTTATGTAATTTTTTTATTTATTGACTTATATATGTATAGTATATTATTATTTATTTATCTTTTAGGCATGATCCGATCTCTTGTTTCTTTAATATTTTTTTTTTTTTCTATTCGGGATAAAAGAATTTGAAAATTGGGAAATTAGATGTTTCATGTGATTCTCATAAATTGGGATTCTGTTCAGGAAACTGAAGTTTCAGAAAATAATACAGTTCGGGGAATAAGCATTCAGAAAATTGACTTCAGGAAGAGGTTTATATAAGAGCCGCATCACGTTATTGCGTTTGTAAATTCTAATAAAGTTCCATAATTTCGCTCACTTTGTATTAACTAATTTGATATTTACTGACTAATTTACTGTATATATATACTTATTTACAAAATAAAAATATCTTTAATAACTGAGCAACTTTATTCAATCTTTATAATATAAAGCAAAGAATTTAACTAGTAATTAACAAAAAAGGCTTTAAGATAAATAAATTATTTTGACTAACTCATATGAAATTAACCTTGTCTTTTTGATAAACCATCTATATAAGCTTCAAGCTTCCTGATCTCTGATTCAGCTTTTGTTCGTAAATCTGAGTTTTGTAAGGTCTTCGCATCCATTTTCATATTCTTAATATTCGCATGAAGTTCATCAACGAAGTTAAATCGAGAACAAATCTTACTAAGATCGGTGCAAAGTTGACGAATTTTATTGTAATTAGCATCTGCTTTAGCTTGAAGATCAGTGAATGTGTTTTGGAATTGGTTTGTTTCATTACTAATCCTTTTATGATCTGCATCGGCCATTTCATATTGCGCTTTTATATCTTCAAGAACCTCGTTAATTGTCTTAGTTTCGGTCTTCATTTCTTTATCAGTATGAAAGTGACTTATAAACAATTAAAAATTAGTAACAATATCCATGTTGATGAAATGTAAAAATAAAGTTTAGAAAATTATTTAAATTAAGTAGTACCTGTAAGTATCACACCCACATTTGGTACATTTACCATCACTTCCCATGCAAGCACAACTATTAAATGTAGTTGTTCCACTGCTACTAGTAAACTCAAGACCGCAGCCTTGATGACAAATAATGCCACTTCTCTGATGGGTTGTACAGACCGTATTTTTAGTATTATTACCCAAACTAACGGGGTTTGTAACTGTAATTGTTTTAGTTCTTGTATAGTTAGAGAATGAATTCCTTTTATCACCAGTTTTCTGTAAAGCTTTATAGGCGATTTCAAGTTTGTCTTGTATTTGTTGGATATTTGTAGTGGTTTGAGAAATTGTAGCGATTTCCGTTTTAATTTTATTACGAAGGTCTCTCATTGTTGTAAAGGCTTTAGTTGAGGTAGCATTCATTTCAGTGATCATTTTTAAGAGATTATCGAATGTTTTGAAAGATTTATTCCACTGATGTTGGACGATAGAGTATTCATCTTCATCGTTTAACCAAATTTGAGGATCAGTGCAGAAAACTTGGTTGTCCATATAAAAAATTTGCTAAAAAATCGGGTGTGTGATTTGATTAAGAACTGTTATTAGTTATTTATTATTAAAATATTGATGTAATAACTTTTGGCTTTGCTATTTCTTTTGTAAAAGCATCCTCAGAGAAACAAGCACTGGATTTTGTACACTTTGTTAAAATAAGCAAGAGATTATTATAGACAATTTCATCAGGAAGATTATTCGTAGGTGAATTAAAGTATTCATTATTGTTGGAGTTACTCTAGCTTCGGTACCACTAGCAATAATAACTATAGCGGTTAATGAACCAACATTAATTGCCGCGTTAACAATCTCTTGAATATTCTTGTCATCTTGCTCTATTCCATTTGTATCGCTCATTCCTGGAGTATCAATGAAAATAAAATCATAGAATGAATTTTCTGGATGTTTAAATTCGTAGTTACAGCAGTTTGTAGTTTGGCTCTTGGTTACATCGCCAATTTTCGCTTCAGAATTATTTCTTCCAAAAGCTGAAATAAGTTGATAATAAAAAAAAAATTAATGACTTAAATACTTTATTATTTGAATTAATTTTATAATTATTTTAAAATAGTACCATTTTCAGTAATATTAAAGTACTTGGTTGGAATGACGACTTTTGGATTTTCTAATGTACCACCCAGAAAATAATTTGCCATCATATTAATGATGGTTGATTTTCCGGTTCCAGTTCCACCCAATAAAAGAATTTTACAAGTAAGTGGTGATTGGCCAGTTAGGTTTATTCTAGATTGATTATTCATTCCATTATTCCGTCTATTTTGACCAAATGGCGAAGATCCGAATGGATTGGTGCCTTTTTAGCAAATATATTTTGCATTAATAATTAATTTTAGTTATTAATATAAAAAAGTTACATTGAAAAAAAAATATACCTTGTCTAAAATCGGATCGGGATGAGCTATTACGTGAAGATTGCCTAGTTCTCGTATTTTCTTTAAGAGAATGTAAGATAATATATTTAAATGAGTATCACATTGACAAGAAGAAAAGAGACTTTTTAATAAGTCATTGAAATAAATAGATTTAGTAAAATCGTAGGGCATGATTATACTAAATATTAAATGTTGAAATCTATTTTAATATCATGTAATCCATAATTTAAGGTAAGTAATTACCTGAGGGTGGTACGCTTCTACCATTATATTCGTCCGGTTCTTCTTTAAAGATGATAATTTGTCATTATATTGATGATAAAAAAATTATCCCAATCATAAATTTTGTGATCGCAAGAACATACCTTCCAAGGACATTTTTTTCGTCTGTTGAGTTAAACTCGGCATCTCTTGATTCAATTTTTGAGTGGTATTTGTAGGCTGTTCAGTGGTAGGTTGTCCAATGATAATATGAATATGTTTTTTTGCGGGAGAATTACCAAAGATCTCTTTAACGTCAGCAGTTGCATCATTTAGCTTTGTACCACCTAAAACATCCTCAATAGTTGATTCGGTAAATTCAAGTTGTTTGAACTTCTCCTTGTCGCTGATGGGGATTCTCACTTTCCATAAAATTAGATCGTTAGCATCAATGCTGGAAAAGGCGTTCTGTTTTTTATTCCAAATGGTTTCCTTAAGATCATAAATGTCATTGTGCTTATCGATACTAATCTTAAAATATTTATCAAGGTTTGTTCCTTGGATAAGACAGGAGAGGTTAATATCAGACATGATTTCTTAAATATCTAATTTTCAGAAAAAAAAAACTTGATAATATTTATTTTTTTTGATTTAGAAAAAAATTTACAAAACTCGATATTTATAGAGAAATAATTATGAGAAAATTTTTTTTAATCAACATAATTATCATTATTTCCATTTTAGAATTTCATGGAATTAATGATAATAGATGGTTTTATATCGTGTTGAGAAAATTTAGGATTTCATGGAATTAATGGGATTGAGTGATTTGAGAAGTTTGATCATGGTTAGGTATTTCATTAATTTCTTTTTAGGGTTTAATGAGATTAAGTGATTTTGAGAAAGATTAATCATTGATGCAATTAGGTATTTCATTAATTTCTTTTTAGGATTTCATGGAATTAATGAGATTAGGTGATTTTATATTTTGTTGAGAAATTTTGAGCATAGATGCAATTAATATTTCATTATTTTCTATTTAGGATTTCATGGAATTAATGAGAGTAGGTGATTTTGTATCATGATGAGAAGGTTTAAGCTTAGATATAATTAATATTTCATTATTTTCTTTTTAGGATTTTCACGGTCGTCTTGTCGATCAACTACAGGTTATCATAATAGTTACACCAAAACATCTAATAAGGTTAACTCGATAAAGGTAAAAATTTTATAAAGGGCGATTTTCGGATATAGAAGGAATAAACAACAGGAGAATTTTTCCCATTTATGTTTACAAGATTACTATTTTCGTTCTATGATTATAAATAACAGCTGTCCTATAATACAGCCAACCATAAAATCTTGAATCTTTAATACAAAAAAGACGATGAATGAATAAATGTAGTTTGAATTATCATATGAATTTTTGTGCAACCAAAAGTGATTATAACTTTCGATGATATAATTATAAGGAAATCATTGGATTTTATGCGATTAGTAAATTATAACATCGCATAAATAATTTTCTTCTAATAACAAAGTTAACAGGTATGTAATTCCCAAGAATAATCTAGATTAATTTGTTCCAAAGCAAGAGTCATGTGTAAAATTTTTATCGTTATACGATAGTATCTTAAATCTCCGAAATAATTATCAAATACAGTGTTTGATTTTTATTAAACATGATTGTTTCCGTAAAAAATATCATATTCTATTTCAAAAATTTAAATTATTTGGTTAAGTAACTCCTAAAACCCATCTGAAAGCCACATCGACGTCACAGCTAAGCCACGGATTTTTTGATTCTAACTTTCGTTTATACGTAATAAAAATTTTTTTTAAAAAAAAATTTGTTAAAATTTAATTCTTTTTTTTACAAGGTTTATTGAATTATAGTTTCAAATATATGGAAGAAAAAGTTATTTTTTAATAGATATGTATATTTTTTGTTAAAAATATACTTTTTCTTTTTTGTTTAATATGAATAAAAATATTTCTCTGCTTATTTAAGTAAAATAAAAGAATATATTAAAAAGTTCAGTATTTTTCTTATATGCAAATAAAAAAAGAATGTATATGTTTTTTTTCGTTTTTAATTTCCAGTATTTTTTATTTTTTTTCCATGAATAACGTGGGTTTTCATTTTCTTTAAATAACTTGATTTTTCATTATTTTAAAAAATACGAATTTTCATATTATTAAACAACAAAATATTCTAAGTTTATTAAGACTCTTAAAACTTCTAAAAAACGACTTCAATCACTTCATTAATTTTTGTTCTTTTAACATAGTTATTTATGAAGAATTTAATATGTTGGTAGGGTTTAAATTATTTTCTATATGAATATTGTCCAGAGAATAAAAATATCAATCAATTGCAGTTGAAAGGTATGGATTTTTCGGTAACGGTATGCTAGTAGAGGACTGAACGTCTCTGAAAATAAAATCGATTAACTTCAGTAATGATTGAAGTTTAAAATAGAATACATAAACAAAGTAATTTGTCTTGATAAATATTTATGTGAAAAAGAACTGAAATCTTTAAAAAGCAAACTCTGAATCATAACATAATTTTATATATGATCGCGACAAAATTAAACTAATATTATTATTTGGAAATCAAATTACGGTAAGTGTAAGAGGACTTTTGACGTAATAATGACAAGTGATCACAGAAGATCAGTTCATTATCAAGAAGATCAATTATAGCCTTTTCATCAAATAATTTTGTTAGATTAACTATACGTTGCGTTGTCAAGCACTTGTTGTTTTTGAGACGTACCATAAGGTACCAGCAGATACGAAGGAGATGTTTTTTCGATATTATTTAAACTTTCATCAAATTAAGACGGCATATCGGTCATTTTGTTCTTGTAAATCAAGAGATAAATCATATATTTCTCCAATAATTACATGAATTTAATTGATGATAGCTTCTAATAAATTTTAAGTACTGTATAGTACCAAAAAATCCACTTTGATAAATTTTCCGTATGATTGCTCTTCATCTCGAGCTAAAGATTCCGTCAATTCTTATTAAACTAGGGGTTAACGTTAATCGATTGAAAATTATCCAAGCCATAACTCTGGTTAAATTATATTAAATTCCGGTCACGTGTTTTCTGAGCTGGCGAGCTCGTACAAATTTTTATTAATACGAGTAATAAATATGACTTTCCTATAATTAAATGTATGAGTAAAAATAAATTGTTGCAATTTGCAGCCAAAAATAGCAATATTTTTAATATTAATCGATTAATTAATTGGTTAGAGTCCTTGTTTGATCGATTATTGATCGGTTTAGGTTTTTATGATCGGTTTCAACCTCCAAATTATAACTATGAAGGAGTATCCAATTTCAATTACTAAATATAAGAGTATTTAGAGTATTTATAAGTGTTAATAATATATCAATCAATAAATAAAATTTTTACTATCAATATCATATTGGTCGTGTTTTCATTATCAGCTACAGTAATTTCTTCCTTCTAAAATAATACTATTTTTCTAATAAAAAATATCTAAAGTTTCAAATCAGTTCCCTCGAATAACTATTTGTAATAATCCTAAATGAATATTTGCTTGACACTTATTGCATCATCTGGAATATTTTATGAATCAGCTTGCAAACATCAATATATTCTTTAAATTTTACGCAAATGACAAGTATAAATTTCTCATGGTAAGAAGTCCTATAGAACAATTTTCTTTTAATTTCTTTCCTTTTTTTGCGTTAAAAGCGAAAAATTTGACACAAGCAGCTCATATAATTAAGAATATCCTCAAACGGTAGAATTATGGATCGAATTTTTGGGAGTCGGTTTGGTTCAATTTTTAAAATAATTTAAATAAATTTCAACTTATTAATTTGTTTTTATTAATTCTAAAAAATAAGTGTTCCACTTATTTATATTATGATTTTTTAGCTCATATAAAAGCTAGATTTCAAAAATCACGAGGGCTGCTTTATGGTCGCTCAAATAATATAGTTTTAAAGCTTACGTCATTATATCCAGAAAGAACATGTACTTATTTTCTTAAACGAGTAACCTATTACAGTTTCGTTATGAAAGGTCATACAAGCATCGTAGTACTCTTAACATTATTTTTGTTCTTTGAATATATATAGTTTTCTATCTAAAAAGAAAATATTTTTTACTACTACTTTAAAAATGGATTTTTTCGTTTCATTACAAAAAGGAATATTTAATTAAATCATATTAATTTTAACTTTTATAAACTCATTATATCACGTAAAAAAAATAAAGTTTGTTAACTTTACATTATTCGTTGTGTTGTATTTTATATCAAAATAAATCAAAATTGAATTTTTGATTTTAATTTTTTTTTCGAAATTTGGAATTTTGAATCATCAAATATTAATAGCTTTGAAAATATTTACTAAAATTTAAAAAGTAAAAATTAAGCATTATAAGAATTTTTCATTTATAACAAGTAACAACATTTGAATATTTATTATCTAAAGATTTTAAGGATATAAATTAATCGAATCATCAGTATTATACCAAATACAATATTACAGGAAACAAATAAAATAGATCAATAAAGTATTGTAATTAAGGTGCCATTAACATACAATGTATTTTATTAATAGATTTATTGATAACATAGACAATCACCATCATTAATACGTATCCAACTGAGAAATTGAAATTTATTAGTTTATTAGTATTGTTTATTAAGAATTACAGTGGGTTTTATATGTTATATTTAATTTTATAAAGGGTTGAAAAAAAAATTTGTGTTTTTTTTTCAAACGTGTCTATTTTCTTGATTGGGTTACTAGTAAGGTCTCACACATGACATACGTCAAGCCAGAAAATGGTCAGCGTGGTGGTTTGACGAAAAAATAGCTCAGTACTAACATTTGTCAACCCGGTGCTTGATAATTATCAACTCTGCCGATCTGTCAGTGCGGCGAGCTGATCTCCAGACGTGATGACTATTTTGTCAAGCTCGGCACGCCAGATTGCATAATTTATTTGCTAATTTATGTAGCATATGACACAGTGAACAATACTAAAATTTGATGATTACACCAATACAGAGTTTGCCGTATAATGAACCAAAATAATGCGTAGATCATTACTTTTTTGAATAATTCCAGGGCGGCAAAGAACTAGCTAGCATTTGAAGTGTCACTTTATAGGGTTGCACAAATAAATATAAACATCGTCATCTCATTGTATCTGGAAAAGAAAAATCACACCATCTTATTAAACAGATAGTAACTTTGTATGGTGCTACTCATCAATGTAATATTATATTTGATCTTTAAATAATTTATAAATTATTTTTTTTTTTTATTTAATAAAAATTTTTTTTTATGGATAAAACTGATTGACTTTTAAAAATAGACTTTTTATTTCATTAGGGATGAATAATCTAAGATACATTGATTTTGATTCTTAATTTATTATATCACAAAAATAGCTATAAATATTATCTTAAAAATTTGTAGATGATGATTTATCATATGTTACTGTTTTATAATATCGATAATATGTATTAATAATCATTTTTAAATTTTGTAACTTAGATTTTTAACTACTTAAATTTCAATAAGCATTGAAATTATAACAAAAAATAAAAAATTAGACATTTTAAGATAATATTTTTTAAAAATATTATTAGCTAATTAAAAAAAGAAAATTTATATTTGTATTATTATCTTCTTCACCCAACCTAACAACTATACATCATACATATTTCATACCAAACATATTAATTAAAAAAATCAATCGATATATTCACTAAGTCATGATCATTAGAATTTGTTGATCGTCTATCAAAAAAATAAATACTAGAGTTGTTTATTAGACACATTTTCAAAAAATAGAATTCACAATGTCTTTCATGTTGTCTACATAAAAATAGTTGCAGGTAATGATCTTACAAGTTTAGAAATAAGAAATGAAAAATCAATTTATTGAAAAATAATTTGTGATAGGTACGCAAATTTCATCAATTTATATGCACATGACTAACATGACATATCAGCTGATCAGCAGACAATACTTAAAATTTGATGGTTGCACCATTCATTTGTTAACCGTCCACAAAAACTTTTTTTTTTACACCGTATTTTTTACCGCTAAAAAGCCATTTTCTAACAAATTTAAAACTTCTTATTATGTCTAATACTCGAAGAGAATTTATTCGAGCAGCACTTGCGAGAGCAATGATGTCAATTGATTATAATATTCATAAAGGTTTCCATAAACAACGTGAATTTATGAAACAAGTAATTCTTGCTGACGAATCTCTTACAGAAGAAGAAAAAACTGAAGCAATAAGAATAAATAATAAAGATTATGACCGAGATAAAATTATATACAATGATGGAATAAGAAGAATTTGTGAAAATTGTAACCAAAAATGTTTAGCTACATTATATTGTGAATATTGTGTTCAAAATTATTTAAAATCAAACTTTTCAAATTGGACATCCGGAAATAATGATATTGATAATTTAATAAAAAGTTGTCAAATGGAAACACTTATGCCGAATACAGTAATTGAATGGATCCCATACAATAATTTTAAAAATATAAAATATCTAACAAAAGGTGGATTCTCTAAAATTTATACAGCAGATTGGATTGGTGGATACTATGAAGAATGGGATTCTAAAACACAACAATTAGAAAGAGTTAAAAGATATGGAATACAAAATATTGCATCTAAAGTAATACTTAAAGAATTAGAAAATGTTGATAATGCAAATCAAAGATGGTTTGAAGAGGTTTGTAATCTAAATATATTTAAAGAAATTTAAAATTTATTATTAATAAAATTTATTTTTAAAGGCTAAATCACATTTAACCATAAGCAACAAACATCCAGCCGTTGTTACATGTTGTGGTTTGACACAAAATCCATCAAATGGAATTTATATGCTTGTAATGGCCGCATTTGATATAAATTTGAGAGAATGTTTGCAACAATATCATAATCAACTTACATGGAAGGAAAGAATTAATATTACTTTTGAGATAATTGTTGCACTTTATTGGATTCACAAAGAAAATTCAATTCATAGAGATTTGCATTCTGGAAATATATTATATTCCCAGTTGAATGATTTTTGGCGTATTAGTGATCTTGGATTTTGTGGTCCTGCAGACAAACCATCAACAAATATATATGGAAATCTTCCTTACATAGCTCCTGAAGTTATTAGTGGAAAAGAATATACTTTTAAGTCCGATATTTATAGCATTGCAATGCTTATGTGGGAAATTTCATTTGGACGACCTCCATTTTTAAATTATGAACATGATTGTATTCTTGCACTTAATATCATTGATGGTATGAGGCCAAAAATTATATCAGAAATTCCTTCAAAATATAAAAATTTAATGGAACAATGTTGGGATGCTAATCCATTAAAAAGACCTGATATTAATGCACTTTGGGAAAGAATCAGAGAAATTAAATCATATTATCAAAATAATCCAAGTGAATTATTGCCTTATTTAATAGTGAAAGTAGATAAAGGAAAAAATAATAGCATGAATAATAAATCATTTACAAGTAAAATTCATATTTTTGAAAATTTGCCCGAACCAAAAAATGCAACAGAAGGTATGGCTTATTTAATAATTAATTGATGACTACTTATTCTTTTATTTTAATGATATTTTTTTTAATTAATTAATAATAGAAGAACAAGAAGGTAACGTGAAGTGGAATGCTTTAGCATAAAGATCTAATAATAATTAAATTGAAATAGTCTTTTTTTTAAATAGCACTTTATTCTAGTAGATTATATGATTTTAGTATTTCTGATAATAGTAAGTATTTATTAAAATTACATTGAATTTTATATAATAAAATTATTAAATGATTGATTTTTTATTACAGCTAGTAATCTTAGTGAATCAAGTAGTCTGTATAAATCAATTAATTTTAAATATGACGAAGGTAATTTATTTTTATATTAAAAATTTATAACAAATAAATACTAATTTGTATTTAAATTTTAGATAATGATAAAGGATCATCCAGATTATTTAAAAAATTGAAAATGGAGAATGGTAAATAAAATATTTATTATCATTTCAATTCTAATTTTTTATATAAAAATAACACTATTAGGTTGAAGAGAAGATAAATAAATTATTAAATTTGATTTATTTAATAATAGATGTTCAAAATGACTATGAGAGAGAAATAATGCAACAACAATCAAATATTAGTATTAATGGTAAGAATATAATTATTTATGTAATAGTTGGCTAATTTTATTATTCTAATTTATCTTATATTTATAGATGAAGTACAAAAGAATCCAAATCTTCGTTCAGAGGAACAAGATGAATCAGAAATTTCTAATGGTTTGTTTATAATTCAATTTTTTTTTTAATAATATATTAAAATAGTAAATAACATTTATTTTTTACTAATACATTTATTTTTTTAGACGAATTTTAAATTAATTTACAAATTAATTTAAAATAATTTCAATTTATTATTTATCTTATGTTGTATTATTTAAACACTAAGATTAGAGTATAAGAAGATTATTAGTTTGTAATTTAAATAATTCAGTTTTTTATTTTTCTTTATAGGACTATTCAATTATTAAAATAAAGATAATTATAAATTATTACATCATTATAAAATGTCACGTATGAGTGACGTAATTTTATAAAAAAAATGCGTAAATTTTAAGTGAATAAGAAATAAATAAGCTTTTATATTAAAAAGTTACTTAAATTGACGATTATGAATTTTCATTTATTTCGTTAAATCATAATTTTTAATAAATAATTTGATGACGTGAAAGTGATCATGATTCATCAAAAGTATTAAACCATTTTCAGAAATGGGTTATTCTATTAATTCATATAATCATACTTAAGTGCAACATTCGATTAGATTATGTTCTGAACCATCTTAAGTATAATATTATTATCATTATTATCTTAAATTAATGAACCCCTGTTACACATAACAGAATGATAAAAAAAAATTAATTATGAAATTAGTAATCCAAATTTAGTTAAACGAAAATACACACACTTCATCTCCGAAAATAATGGAATCTAAAAACGAATATTTAAGCAAAATTTTATAGGAATTGATATAGTCTGGATACCGAAAATAGGAAAAATATATAATTTGTTCAACATAATACATTGAAAGGCCTACGTTCGATGATAATTATTTTCATTTTGTGCGCCACAAATTTTGAATATTAAAAGGATTAACCTTGGAAGTACTATTAAAGTATATATTTTGATCTTTTAGAAATAGCAACGATGAATTTGGGAAAAAAGTAAGTATTTTTTTTAAGAATCAGGACATTATTGTAAGGCGCAATGTATTGAATAATGTTACTCGCAACATTTCAAATTTTAAATCAATACAGGATTTATAATTAAAATCTTATTGCATAAACTTTTTTTGAAAATTTTGGGTTATCAACTATCTATTATAATAATAAATGAGTTACTAAACTCATCATGTAATTTGAAATAATTTATTTTTATTAGAAAACTTCTTATGGCTCAAATGGCTCAACTAAACAGGAGTATAAAGTATTGAATCACGTACTAGGAATATAGGATGCACTTTTGGGATGATATTGTTCGTATTTAAATTCCAATAAATTCTATTTTGTCTGGTGTACGCCATATTGCTGAGTCACCTCCATTTCTACTATCTCGAGAAAAACTCAGCTGGATACATTACATAAGAACTACTTGTTCTATTTTTCAGGTACCAATGCACCACCACCATCACGACCGAATGCGCCTATACGTTATAGCCTTATAGCCGTAACCAAAAAAGATCATGTCATGCACAGTTAATAAATACTGGTGTTCTGCACGACCTGAAGATCAATCATAAACACTTTTACTTCTGAAGGGAAATATTCCGCAGACATTTTGGATATCGCACCTATGGTTTTCATTGTAATGGGATGATGGCAATGATAAATCCACCATGAGTGTCAAAGTTTTCTGGTAGGATCCCAAACAATATATATAGAGGTCAGGTCCAGGAATAGTCCGCTGTACGCATTTCTTCAGGGCCGGAATTAAGATAATGTCAGTCAGTATCTAAAAAGGGAATAATAATTTGACCAGCGTTACCCATAAAAGGAAAGATCTACGCGATTATTTTCCCAATTATACGCAAACTCGGAACTGAACTTTTTATGTATTTTTCGGGTCCTATTCCGGTAGTTTCCGTAAATTGAATAACATTGAGACAATGCTATTCGAGAATGTTAAAAATGAGAATACTCGTCAACTAACGAATAGAGGACCATATTAATCAAAGACTACGTAATCAAAGATGACGTGATGGGGGAATACGCTTCACCAAAAAACATGGGGGACTTCGTTAAACAAAAATCATGGGGTTTGTGTCTATGTATAAGCATTGTATGCTATATTTTTATTCATCTATTAATAATTATTAATCAATTAATAACTATTTTATTATTAGTTTATATTATCTAAACATCATAAAGTCGAATCTATAGATATTCTGGATAAAATAAAATGGTCGCCAATTATACTTATAAAACAGATGTCAGAAATAAATGAATGGCAATAACTAGTAAGATCTGTACAAAAAAATTGTCATTAATTTGCAAGCTTTGAAATTGTTTTCTTGTAAATACACCAAATAATATATTTTATTCATACCTTAATTGCGTAATGCTTCGTTCAAAGCTTCAACAGTTTCTTCATCAATGTTTCCTTTAAACTATAATACGTCAGTTTCTTTTAAACGAGTTCAGGTTCAGAGAAAATAATATGATCGGCTTGGTTAGAGTAAGAAAAAAGTTGACCACGATCATCTAAAAAAACTGCAGAAGGTAAGGCAAATTAATTTAGTACATTCAATAGAAGACTTAAATCTAATTAGTTATTTTATTTTTATGTTAGGATCGTGACTAGAAAAGCTCAAGATTAGAAAGTTAGAAGAGGAGTTATTGATACAACTTTTTTCGAATATATTAGAAGCTTAATCATTGCTTAGTAATGAAATAATTAAATATTAAATTAAGACATTTATACTTATTCATAAAAATAAAATGCTTTTTAAATTTGTGAAACTTTATTATATTTGCCAAGAAATTTGATCAAAAATGGTTAAGCATTGGTGACTTTATTGCATAAACAGTATTACGGGATAAAGTAACCCACATATTAAACTATCTCAATAATATTCTATACAATTATTTTTTCACGCCTCTACTGCTATACTTTTATCAGTATAACTCCAATGGATATCATTATTGGATAATGAAGTTGAAGGTACCTTTAAATAAAATTGAACATATTTTAACTGACGATTCGTCAGTCATAGTCGAAGTACGTAAAATTTTATTAACCACATGACATCGTGATGACTTGACGTCGACTCTTCCTAATAAAAAAAAATCCTTGGTTTCATGACGTGAACACAAATTAAATAATATTAAAATAGCAATATTCAACAAATTATAAATATTGAATTTGTAAATATTCAATTAAATAATTTTTTCATTCTCCTAACGGAAACTGATTTCCTTTGCTTAATCTCATACTAACACTTCATCCAGGAAAGAGTCCAACTTACTTTTCTCTAATGATTTAGAGTTTGGTAATATTAGTTTCACAATCAGACTTACTCTGCTCGAGCTAGACCATAACAGAGTCAGGTATGTATCGTTACCAAATACTGTATCTGCTAAATAACGAGAATATATTAATCGTTACCAATAGTTTCGGTATTAGAAGTTATGTTACAATTTCATCGTACAAGATATTTTCTGATCTGCTCACGAAGTGATGCTTGTCGTTAAGTAATATCTCGGATAGTATCTAAATAATCAACAATATCAACATTCGTAATTTTTTAGCAAAAAATCGCTAGTTACAATTAGTCTATCACTGGCGAATAGTCTCGCAGTAAATGATGTAATCGAGTTATAACTCTTATAAGTTGTATAATCGTTAGATATAGCAACATGATTCATATTAGTAAAAAACGGGATAGTTGGATTACAGTTATATGTACTATAGAGCTCACCAACAATCGCAAGTGTATCTATTTTTATCCGTATCAACTAATAACATTTTTCTGAAGCATGTACGTGCTTAGTTTCAACGGAACTGGTAGATTTAGGTGAGCATGTTATCCAAGATTGCTTGTTTTTTCATTGCCTTATATCATGAAGATGACAATATCTATTCATCATGTATGTATGGACCACACTGGTATATATGATATTCGTTGGCGCTTTATTATATTAGAACTGACTTACGTTACTAACAGCCGAAGCACCCATTGCAGGCATTCCGTTTCTAGTCTTTATAACAATCATTGTATTTTCTTGTTGGGGACGAGTGTAATATTTATTCGGAGTAAGAAAAAAGTAACATATTTATATAAATTACATAGTTTGAAGCGATATAAACGTAAATTCATTCCGAAAGAATATAGGGTGAGTTGGTTGATTGGTGATGAGAATGTTACTTATTTGGTTATCCTTTTACATTAGAATCATTATGCAAATAATGAATAAGATTATTTGTGAATATCTAATAAAATGTATAATGAAGTGTTTGTAGCGCAATATAGTGACACTATTTGGCTAGCCATATTTATCTACCCATGTTTGCCTAACTAAGTACTGTGCATGTCTACGTAACACTTCCATTAGAAAAATTCTAACTACGAGACCATTAAGTCAAACGATCATAGCTAAAAATGAACGTATTGAAATTACTTTTTTTGATTTTAATTAGGCAATTTTAAGTATATAATTAATTGGTAAGATATAACAAATGTAATAACCGAAATTGATTTTCGATTCCAATTCACATTTGTATCGATATCATAAAAAGAATACATGGATAAATCTTCAAAATTCAAAAATTGATTTAAAATTAGTTATTCTTGACATTTTAATTTCTTTTTTAATATGTACAAATAAAAATAACAAACTACAAAATTATATAAAAACTATACATATTTTTTTTCAAAAAAAAAAGTTTGTTCCTTTATTATTGTCAATTTATCAATAATTAAAATGGGTGATCAAAAAATCAAAGATCCAGCACTACAAATAAATGAACTTGCTGGATGTGGAATGAAATACTTTTTCAATATAATAAATACTTGATTTCTTTATTGTTGGTAAAGGTTAAAAATTGGGGATGGTTCGCTCAATCTGCTCATGGCCGTCCTTAAAGATATATTGATATTCTATACCACTACGAAATATAATTAATAGTTATTCGGCACGAATTATAAAATACCAGATAACTTTATATAGTTGGAGGAATATAAGTTTAATTATGGATGATATTGTTAGCTGATTTGTGTTACAAGTAATATAGTATGTTTGTAAACAAATACATTAAGATAAAATGTGTATGTTTCTGTAATATAAATGGACAATGTTTTTGTTATGATTCCATGCTGACTTCATAGAGCGTAGAAATATCAAGTTTCTCTTATTTCTGCTAGTGCTAATATATATACTGTAAATAAACAAAAACACAAATTATTATTACCTATTAGAAAATAAATTTATATAAAGATGCAAACGTTTAATAAGTAGCTATAGGATAATATGGATAATATAAAAATAATTTATTGTAACATTCTCTAAAAAGTACAATATAGTGATGGAAAAGCATCACTAATTATTAAAAATAGCGTTAAGATCGTTATAGTTCTCATACTATCGTTATTTTTGCATTGCTAAATAATGTATATTGACAAATAATGACAATGTTCGAACTAAGTGATATTCCATAAATATTATTTGAAATAATAGCTTCATATGGTTGGATCTTGAGTTATTATATAAAGTTTACTAATTTCAGAAGGGTTGTCTTCAATTTCATGATGTAGCATAATCTACGAATATATTACACAATATGGTTAATATTAATACATTTAAATAATTTAATCTCATTAAATAAATTAATATTTTACCTCATTGATAATTCAAATTTAACATTTATTGAATTATTTAAACTTTTCAAAGCTATAATTATATTGGGTTTAAGTGTTCCCAATCTTGATTTTTATTGTCCCAACTTCGTATATATCCATCAATCCAATTTGCTTTATATACTTTGCCAAACCCATCTTTTGCAACATATTCAATATTATAAAATTTATTATAAGGTATCCATTCTAATACTTTGTTATAATTGTTTGCTGATAGTTGAATACCTTGAATAAATTTAACAATATCAACATTACCGTTAGTCCAATTTTCAAAATTTTGTTGAAAATGTTTTGCATTACATGCTTTACACCAATTTAAAGAAGTATTTCTTTGATTACATTCTTTACATAAATTCATATTTTGACAAATTATCTAAGAAATAATGTTATAAGGTTAGCAAATTTTGTTATTTATTTACAGTACAAATTACATTTATGATGTATTCTTTTAAGGTCCAGAGTTGTTTTGTAACGTAGTGTTGTGTAATTGTTGCTTGATAATTGAATGATCGTAGATCACGTTATAGGGTGTAGTTGTACGAATTTCGTGTTATTGGGATACAAAAATTAATTGGCGTTTGTTCTATTTAGGTTGAGACTAGTTATGGTAAGTAAAAAACGCAGCTTGCCATGTCACCTGATCTAGAAGCCGCAGTTAGAGCGGAGATAGAAAGCAAAAAAAAAATAGTTAGGTAATATAGAGTTGTAGTATCGTTAAAAAGACATTATGATATAGTCCAGGTATCAAATTTATTAGATCATATAATTATATGAACAAATAAAGTAAATGACCCATATTGCACAAGATCAATATTTTTTCTTGTTGATAAATAAATAAAAAATTATTTACATGTTAAGTATAATCAAAAAAAATATGCAATACGCCAAAATTTTTATATTTGAAATACTGTAAGATATTAAGATATCGAAATGTATATTAAATCTCGGATGTTAAGAAATTATACGTGTTTCCCAGTTTGCCGGTGCCCTTTATATTTTTTTATAAGTTACTAACTTGAAAATGACTGAAGTAATATACAATCATGTCAAGGTTTCAAATTAAACAATAAACATTTATTTTTTTAAAAAAAATACTTTATCATGATAAAAAATATATATTATGTAATATTACAAATATAATCAAAAGATATTATAAAAAAAAAATATTCAAAAAAAATAGTCTTCTTCTTCATCTATTACTTCTTCTTCATAGTGTTTAACCCCAAATTTAATTATACCTAAATTTTCATATTTTTTAATTATCATCATATTTTCTTCATTTAATAAACTACTACGACCACCATAACTCTCAATAATTATTATAGTAAGTAATTTTTTAGATGTTCTATTTTTCCAATTTACAATAAATGATTCTAGATCTTCTGGAGATACAGAACCTGAATTTGGATATGAAATATTATAGAGTTTTAATTCACAAAAATTATTTGGTGAATGACTTGCAACAGTTTCTAATACTTCCTTTTCAAATAAAAATCTCCTTCCACATTGAATTTTAATATTCTCTAAATATTGACAATTAATAAATATATCTTTTAATATATCTATTTCCCCATCATGAAATAGTACAAAAAGATTTTTAAGGTTTGGACAAAAATTAGCAATTGATATACTTAAAGTTTTATCATTTTCACCAGAATAAAATTTTAAAAGGTTTTTTCCATTAATTTCTAAAAATTTTTTCATATACTCAGGTTTTGGACATTGATATGGAATCTTTAAATTTTGTAATTTTGAAAAATTAATATATTGTAACTTTTTAAAATCTTCAATATATCCATAATCTAAGAATGAAATTATAATTTCTTGTAAATTTGTGAATGAACTAACAAAAGATAATGGTAAATCATAATATTCACTATAAAGATGCAATTTTGTTACTGTATTAGAGTGCTTTGATAATGCAGGTATAATATTTACCCAACTCACTGCAAAAGCTATTAAAGTTAAATGTTTTAAATTATCTTGTAAAGAAATCAATTCTTTTAACTCTTTTAACTCATTTGAAACTACATTATGAAAATCTATAGAAATTGATTGTAAATTATGACATATTTGTGACAACTGCCAAAAAAAATTAGAAGGAAGATTTGAACTGCAACATAATTCCGATAGATCTCTCACTCCAGGAAAATAAGTTAAAGTAAAATTACTGTAAAATCGACTATAGTAAGACAATTTTTTCAAAGAAGAAATTTGATCCACAAACATTTTGATAATTTCATCTATAACCATACGACTTCTATCTGATGGTTCTTTTTTAAGAACATTATGAACTATTCCAGAGAGTGAACCAATTGAAAGAACTTTGCAAAATTCTGCGTAACTAAACAGTGGTGATTTAAAATTAGGTGTCAAAATGAAAATTTCATTTTTGTATAATTTCTCTTTTGATTCATTAGAAAGACAAGCAATTAATGTACTAAGAATTGATGTTGTCACTCTCAATGAACGTTGTTGATAATTATAACCCCAAACATCCCTCCACAAAATTCTAACGGAAATTTTACACCAAAGACGATTAACTAATAAACATGAATGTAAAGTGGTAATATTATTCTCTAAATGTTCAAGAATTTCTTGTAAGCACTCAGTTGGAAGATTTGGAGGTTGTGAAGTCATTTTTTTTTTTTATTTCTAAAGAAAATAAAGAAAAAAGTTTTTTGGTGAGGACAATAAACGCCATTGTGTAATATACGTAATTCTATGCATATTTGTGTAATAATGCACATGCTAAGATTTTCTTTATTAAGGAATTTAAATCATGTGATGTTAAATTAACATATGATCTGCAATTCCCGACCTTTTTTTTTACTATCAAGAATTATGACTTTTAACCAATATTTGGTGAGTAATTAGATAAGCCTATTTTGGTTCGTAATATTGATAAATTAAAAAACTTTTTGCACAGAAAAAAAGATATTAATAATTTAATTGTCTTCACATAAATTTTCTTGATTTAATTGATATTTAAGACTAAAAAAATATAATATATTTATTTTAGCAAATGTACAAGAATGATTAGAAAATAAAATATGCAACATTGATATTGTCAGTTATGCATTTTATATGTTGTCAACGTATGGTGTTAAATTAATTATAATAAAATTATTAATACATAGCAGTTATATACAAAGTTTTAAAGGTTTATTAAATCATGTGATATCAAAATATTTGTTATTATGCAGCTAAATAGGATCATGTCGGTTTTAACATACTGATATTTTTTAGATAAATTGTTATTGCACAAATATTTATGATATTTTGACGAATTACGTCATTTGGATTAAATATCACATATATTAATCTTTATAGGTAAAATATCTGTGCTAATAAATAAGTACAATATTGTACGATGATTAACTTTTGATGGAAATATCAGTCAAACAAAATTAGCATGATCCTATAGGATCCTATAGGCCGTGCGATAATTCAATTTTTAAAATATTTTTATTAGTACAGTAAAAAATTATATATAATAGCAATAATTTAAACACGTTTTTAGTAATAAAATTATGATTTATGGTTTGTAGCGAACATTTTTTAACATTTTGAATTATGACTTATAAAAAAGTTAGATGATTGATTATACTGTACATCCGCATCATGTTCCTTAATTTTTAATGCTTATTACTTGTCCAACTGCACCGTTTAATAAATGTTTCTGCGTCTATATTACTTTTAATCCACGCTTCTACTATCATATTAAAAGATTCTATTTTAATAGTTTATATAAAAATAAAATAACTTTAACATAAAGTAATTGTCGGTAAGGTATCACATGGAGGCACCCAGCACCGTATTACTCATTAATTGTTTATTGGTACACATATTAAAGACAAAGATCAAATAATATGTATTTTAATTGCATGATTGATTTTATGCATGTTACATAATATTTATAAAATTTTTAATTTGTTTTTATAAAAAATTCTTTCTCCTCATTCTAAAAGTGGTTATATAAGAAAATTTTCCTATATTAACACTATATTAACACATATTTCAAATTATTAAACACCCGAATCGTTCCACTAATCGTTCTCTCTCCTGAAAAGTGCCATATACATGCATATATTCTGAGTTGAATATTTCATCTACCCTCCCGTTTCCTAGAACCGCAGAAATATTGTAAACTAATAATTCTATAATATTGGCAATTATTATCATGAAATTCACGATTTAAAATTTGTTTTTATGTATTATTAATTTGAAGATTGAATTTTCTAATTGATGATTACAAAATGATATAAACACTGTCATTACAGACAAACTCAAAAACACCAACCTAAGTAATAGAGGGGTATTTCTTTTAATTTTTAGTATATGTATTTCTGTAGCACAAAGAAATTATATAATAATTCAAGCTACATTTATCATTATCGTCTTTATTGATAGATAAATATAAATGTAACTTCGATGATATAATTATAAGTAAATCATTTCATTAGCCAATTACGGTATTTATAGGTTGACGTTACGCAAGCTTTAAGTTATGTCATATCATAGAAAAAAGACGTGACTTTGAAAGCAGATTTGATATAACTACTAATGATGTAACTTTATATTAAAATGTGCTATTACATATAACAAATTTAGACATTTTTTAATATTTAAGGAATATAAAGCAAATATAAACATAAAATTACATTTATTAAGTAAAAAATTAAAAAAAAATTTATCAAAAATTAAAAAATACGTGAATTTTGGCCGCATTACGGCGTTATGCATTAACACGTGAAAATGACCGTGACAATATCACAATGGAAGCGAAATAAAGGAGATGTGCAAGAGTAATTTTGCCACGTTTCACTATATTTCGTTATGTTAACAATTGAATAGCAGAGCCACTTTATCGCAGTTTTCAGAATTCTGTGTACGTTGTGATTACTGAGTGATTATAATTACAGGACGATTACAGGACGATTACAGGACAACATTGTCCGATTTTTGTCCAGTAATCGTCCTGTAATCTAATAATCTTTTTATCAGATGATATATAGGGGGTAGCACAATTTTGAAAAGCGCAATAGATTAGTAATATGAAAATGCGAGTCAATAATTATTTCGAACCACGGTTATCCACAAAACTGTTAGCATATAAAGGAATCCTAATTAGAATTATAGCGCAGGAAAGTAATACAAACAGCACCATGCTAAATAAAACGCGATATGCTGTCATTTTGAATTCAAAGGTTTCTGTTTAAAATTGAGACTTAAAATAAGTGAAAGTTATTTCGCGGTTGCATCGTGAAAATCAAATCAAACAATGCTGTCATCAGGGAAATCAGACATAATAATATGATAATACAATCAAAAACACTGGATACCAATTAGAGATTTAATTTAATTTATTTATTATTAATAGTCAAAAAAAGAGCCTAATATATTATTAGAATTGATCTACGTCAACATAAAGAATATTTTTTTTATCAGGACAATAACAAAAATATGCAATAGTAATAAAATTTAAAACACATTACATTTAACATTTTGGATTTAATCATCAAAATAATACTCTGCTGGCTCCGAGTCACGCTTAATCTCATCCCGTTTTATAAATGCCTTCGCATCTGTTTATACATTCCATTTTAATAGTTAATATTAATATTAATTAAAAAAAAGACCTCAGAATAAAGAAATTGTTTATTAGTACCCGCTGAAACAATGGTACTAAAGACAAAAATTAATAATAAGTATTTTAATTGCATGATTAATTTTTGCGTATGATGTACTGTATATAATTTTTAATTTGTTGATTATTAATTTGTTTTTAAAAGATATTTCTCCCTTCTTTCTCAAAATATTTATATAAGAAAGTAGTTCTATAGTAGCACGTATTTCAAATCATTTCATGATTACATTTTTTTATATTATTACAGTACCAATGAAGGCGAAGTAAAGGAGTATTTTTGCCACGTTTTTCTATTTTATTACGTCATGTTAAAATTTACAATTGAAGAGCAGAGCCACTTTAAATTAATAATATGTCAGCAATTATTTTGAGCCGCAATTATCTGTAAAATTGTCGTTTTATTAACGAGGGCGAAGCTAAAGGGGCGCTACGAGAGTATTTTTTACATTGCGCCACAATCGGAATGAACAGAGCCACTTTGAATTAATAATATGGAAATAGATGATTTCTATTTTTTTTTAAAATAAAACAAGTAAAAATAAAAAATAAAAGATAGAAAAATAATTCGTATTCAAAATGATATCATCAAAATTGTAATCGTATTATATAACAATAGTATGTTTCATTTTTACGTAATAGATTATGTTTTAACTGATTTTGATCAAATTATTTTCCTTAAGGATTTATATTTTAGGTAAATTTAAGTTATATCATTGGCTCATTTCTATCATGGCTTTAACTTTACACAGAGACCCGGATTTATTCCGATATCAAATTTCAAAATTTTATCACGATAACGGAAAAAATTCCGATTTTATTCCGATAAAGAATTGCCAATTATAGTAAGAAATATTTAATAATTCTAGCCGGCTCACATCTTAATGCAGGCTGATCTAGGTTATGCTAGTGACACGACAATAATTTTGGCCGAAATGATCGGCAATTTATCAGTTACTATGGAATTTTTACAAATTTCCATCACGATAAACTGGATAAAGTCAATAAAATCTGCAATAATAATTGTCTAATTGTCATGTGTTGGAATAAACTATTAAAATTCATGAAAATTCCGTTTTATTCCATTATACGGCAAAAATTCCATTTTATTCATTTATTATAATAATGGAATAATTCCGGGTCTCTGCTTTACAGTAATCACATCATCACGTGAACTGTAAAAACTGTAAAAAAGTAGATCGCCCTAAAATAGAGCATCCTTAACCTATACCCCGGGTATAGCCTATTATCCTGTACCCGGGGGGTACAGATTCTTAACCTGTACCCCTCAGAATTTGATTGGTCTACACGATACTTTAAAAAACAGAAAAAA
>JADRCO010000772.1:0-26688 GCA_021464525.1 Rhizophagus sp. LPA8_4_AMF
AGAATTATCTAATGTAAGTTAAAAAATATATATGTATATTATAAATCAATTCTAATATATTATTTTTTTTTTTTAATACATCACTATATTTATTTAGTATTTGACAAAAATTGTTGAAGAAGTTGGATTTGATATTAAAGAATTATTTAACGAATTTTCCTCGATGGTTTTAAAAGTCAACGCGATGAATAATACGATGGAAAAACTTTTAGATGAACAAACAAAACATTCAAAAAATGTTAATGATAAAAATGTTAATGATAAATTAAATGAAATGATTCAATCGAAGATTGATAAAATTTTCGTAATACGTCAATTAAAAATATCCGATTACGAAAAAACTGATACGGAACCACGTAAAGATGGACGCGTGACTAAATGGGTTAATATTAAAAATAACGGCGAAGAATTCGCTTTTAAAATTATTACTGAGGAGGAAAGAGTTAACGTACAGAATCAAGTTACGATTCTTAAAGAACTTCATGATTGGCAAAATTTTACAAGAATTTATGGACTTACTTGTGAAGAAAACAAATGGTATTTGGTATCTGAGTGGGCTGAATATGGTAATCTACGTGAATATTATACGAATTATAAAGATCAATTCAACACTAGATTAAAATTACGTATATCTCTTGATATTGCTCGCGGATTAAATTTTTTAAGAGCCGTTGAGGTAAATATAAAACTTTATTTTTATTATATTTTATTTTTTTAACCCCTTCCCTTTTTTAAATTTAAAAAAGATATTTTTTTTTATAGATTGTACATCGTGATATTAGAACTGAGAATATATTAATTACATTACACGAAACAGCAAAATTAGCAAATTTTAAATTCAGTCGTTCATTATTTGCGGCTGCATTAAAACAAAGCCAAAATTTAGAACGAATTCGTTATTGCGCCCCTGAATTATTAGAGAGGGCTCACAACTTCAAGTATGATCATAAATGCGAAGTTTATAGCTTTGGAATTTTACTTTGGGAAATTGCAGAAGAAAGAATTCCATATAAGCAATATAGGGATATTGTAAAAATAGCTGATTTAGTACGTAATCAAAAATATCGGGAATCCTTTTCAAAGGATAGCCGAATGCCTTCAACGTTTATAGAATTAGCGAATAAAGGTATGAAAGATTATATGTATAAATAATTATTAAATTTTATTAATAGTTCATCTGTTTTTAGCTGTTAATCATGACCCAGAATTTAGGCCGAAAATTACTGATACATTTGAAGTACTTAGTCGTTGTTTCGAAGATTATAGAAGGCCTCCTTCAAAATCTTCAAATCTCAAAAATTCACAATACCAAAATATCACACTTTCAAGTCCAGTACCTATCCCAGGTTCAGAAAGCATCATAAATCAAGATGAGTGTGTTATTAAAACTTTGTCCGATTACGCAGAATTCAAGTACATGACACTTGCTGAGGCAGCAAAACAACATAAGATGGTTGATAGACATGGTAAACCTTCCGGTGACACAAAGACAGCATATAAGTGTTTTGAAGCATATGCAGATGCTGATACTACAGTTCGTAACAAAATAGTAGCAAAATATTATAAAGCTTATTACATTTCAAGAGGATTAGTTGAAAATATCAAAGACAAGGACAAAGATAGAATTGTTGCTGAATTATATAAAGAAGTTGCTGATGATGAAGCAAATGAATTTCCTGACGCGAAATTAAGGTATGGAGACTGCTTATATAATGGTAAAGGTGTTAAAAGGAATTTACCAGAAGCTCTTAAATATTTCGAACAAGCTGCTGATAATGGTTTTAAGGTAGCAATGTATAATGCTGGAAAATTATATTATAATGGCGATGGTGTTGAGAGAAATAAGGAGAAAGCTATTAAATATATGAAATTAGCAATTTATAATGAATATGAACCTGCCATGAAATTTTGTAGAGATAATAACATTCCTTTATAGTTATTTGTATAATTTTTTTTTATTAAATGTAAATTACTGTAAATTCCATGCTTTGCAGTGGTATTATCAGAAATCTTTCAGATTTTACTATTTACGGAAAAAAAAGTTTTTCTTCGTAGTACAGTAACTGTGCATTTTGATCATAAATGTACTATCTTAGAAAATGCTAAAATAGATAAAGTCCAGCACTAGTCCAGTTAAAATACCTCTCTCATTTTTCAGAGCCGAAATTACATAATGCCGTGGTATAACTGAATTCTTTTATACTTTATGGTTGGATATAAAGATATTATGGAGTTAAAATAATTCAAGATTTATTTGTAGGATATAGGTACTCCATTACTCACCACGCTAAATGTTTGCTCTTTCTTTCATCTAAATTAAAGCTGAGAAATTTATTTATTCTGGTTATTTTCTATTAGATAAATAATAAAGCTTCAAACATTATTATTGATTTTCAATGTTGTTAAAGCTATTATGCATTTCATTATATTATAAACAATAAAACTTTTTTAGCGGTGTTTTAAATCAATTATGAAATTTATAACGATATTTTTTTTTTTTGAGTGAATTTATTCCACTTATGGATAAATTTATTAAATTTGGAGAAGAAATTTTAACATTATATGAAAAAGCAAGACGTAATAAAGAATTATGTAGTTTTCTTTTAAATAGGTGTAATTGTGCTATGGCATCTATAAGAGATTTAAAGATTAAAAAAACAGAAAATGCGAAATTTTTTTCTAAAAAAAATTTAAAATTTATTTAAAGAATTTATTAAATGTATGGAAAGGACAAGAAAGTTCGTCTCACGTATTAGTAAATTTCACAAACTTATAAAATATTTCGCTGCTTCTAATATTGAACAAGATTTTAATGATCTTGTATGAAGTTTTAAATTTTTCTTTTGTTGTACAATCTAAAGATGAAATATCAAGAATAAGAAATGAAATTAGCAGATTAAAGATATATTTTTAAATATTTATGGTGTACCCGATGATAAACAAACTCTTATAGAATTTTCAGATCAGTTAATTATGAAAAATATAAATTTTCATAAATCGGCCAGTCATGCAATCGGAGGTTCTTCTGAAATAGAAGCAAATGAACCTTTAGTCGATGGTGAAAAGTACCAAAGATCATATATACATACAAAGAATATTGAACAACGTACATTATATAGTACGTGTGAAGAATTTTGTTTTAAAGAATTTTTACCGGAACTATGTCAAATTGAAATTAGAAGAGAAGTAAACAAACATTTTAAAAGAATTGAAAGATTCTGATCACATTATAAGGTTTTTTGGTGTAGTTCACGAAGATTCAAAATTTTATTTGATTACAGAATGGATGGAATACGGAAATTTACATGAATATTATACGAATTATAGAGAAATGATCGATTGGAACGCTAAAATTAAATTTGCTTTAGATATTTGTAGTGGTGTCACGTATCTGCATGAGTATAAGGTGAACTAAATTTATATTTAATAATATCGTTTATTATAATATATTATTTTTAATGAGTTTCTTTTTTCTTCCTTAGATTCATCATCATGATATTCGATCGACAAGGTATTTTAGTAAACGGTTAAGATAGCCTATTTTGGTTTAAGCAAATTCTTTCCAGAAGTATTACGAATGATTTAGATAATACAAGATATATGGTACCAGAGAGATTGATTTATCATGGCAATCATAATGTAAAAAAAAAGAAAGTTTACGATTCTAAATGTGAAATTTACAGGTAATATATTTTATAATACCCTTATTGTATATTGATACTGTATAATATTATTTTTTTTAAAAAAAAATATTATATAATAATATAGCGTTGGAGTATTATGGGAGATCGCTGAATTGAAAAAACCTAAATGGACTTGTTTGCTGGTATCAAAAAACGTGTTAGTGAAAGATATTCTTTATCATTTTTAAGTGACGTACCTATTGAATGGAGATTTATAGTAGCCAGAGATAATTATTATAATCGGATAAGTGTTTCATTTTATACATTGGAAATTATTAGTTATCTTAAATCTTTTTAAGCTATGGAATATGAATCATCGTGGCGTCCTAATATATCTGAGATTTATACAACCTCAATAAAAATTATCAATTAAAATCTACTTCATATGATTCGAATGCAGTAACATGCACTGAAAGTTCTGATTTATAGATGATGATGATAAGTCCAAGTAACATAAATCCAAATATAGTAACAAAATTATTAAGCTTGAGGAAAGTTTTAGTTTTAAGTATCGCAATATATACAGTATTATTTATTATTATGATAAGGAAATTCTCGAATTACAACAAATTGATGAATTAAAACTGCCGTAGAAATATTAAGAAACTTCCGCTCAATTAACGATATGGAATATATTTATGGCAAGGCGAAGGTATTAGAGTAGATCCTTTAATTTTGAAGCACTTAGATATTTAAAATCAGCAGCTTCGGAAATTATGCTGCAATGTATATTATTGAAAAAGTTTGTTGGAATGGAAAAGGTAAGATACAAGGTGCTGAATATTTAAAAAGAACTGCTTTGAATAATCATCCTACAGTTAAAAGAAATATGTGTCAAAATTAGTATTAATAATAATTGAAATTTTTTCGTAACAAATTTTTTCGGACATTTATTACTTTTGTGTATTTTAATATACCTAAATGTTTTATCTTTTTTATTGTTAGATAAAAAAAGAAGAAAAAAACAATTTATTGTAAAACAAAAAAACAAAAAAAAATTAATAAATACGATGGCTATACATTTAAGTTATCTTCTTTTCTTCTTGATGAAAATAAATTATGACCAATAAAAAAATCAACACGAATATGCAATTATTTATTTAATAAAAATCCTTATAATAATATTACTAGGAACAAAAATGTGAGCCAAGCATAACTATATGTTTTTCAATAAACAGTAATAGTCGAACAAGTGGTCAAGATAGTTAATAATTTTATATTTTCGTATAATTTCGCTTTAGGCACGGTTTTCTCTAGCTATTATTTTATAACAATCATACAAAATTAAGAAAATTCAGCAAGTCTTATAGGTATAGTTACTACAGAGATGATACGTTAAACGGTATAAGCCGTTAAGGTAAAATCAATTTATATTACACTGGAAATAATTTAATTTTAAGTGCCTTATTCTTTAAATTAAGAGAAAATTGACCTGTGGAAACTCATAAACGAATTATTTGTTTTACCCTAAAGCTACAGATCATTATGGAGAATAACATTTCTTTCTATACCGATGATTTTTATTTTTTAAATGGTTTTTATGTTAATCAGTTTATTATTTAATAAAAAAAATCTTGAAGCATATATAATTAATTTAAACAATTTAATAGCCATAAAATTATCTAAATAACTAGTATCCACGACAGCTCTAGATCAATTATTAGGGGGTGATGTATATAAATCATAATATAAGAACAAGCAACAGCCCACTGGGGCTAATGAACTTAAACCATACCATATAGCAAATTGAGCACACAAATAAATTCTGGAAATAAGCTGAAATTATTAATTTTGGCGATAAAGTATTCATTATACGAATCTTAATAATCACCGATCAAATTATTTTAACCATATAGCAATCCGCGGGAGACATGGTACACATTGCACAACGTTAACATTCATAATAAACTATTTGACGTCAAAATTGAAATTATCATAGTGATTTAATTAATGATGATTTATTTAAATATAGAATAAATATGGAATTTGAGTGATTTTTTTCGAGTTTATGGAAGTGATTCCATTTGGTTAACTCAAAGTCTCAATTATGATATTTTTATTATTATTAATTTTTTCAATGAAATGGAATTTTTTAATAAAATAAACTTTTGATTTAAAGCTTTTATTAAATTAAATTCATAAGAATTTTTATATTTTAAAAACATAGTAAAGCAATTCTCACCATACTATTTAGCTAAAATTTATAGTTTAGATTCCTATCTAATACATGTTGATAAAATAACAATATATTATAATAAAAAATTATCTATAAATTATAAATTATAAACTAAACGCAAAAATTTATACTAGACTATCATAATAAGTCCTTTATTTTTGTTAATCTTATAGATATTCGAATTCTATAATATAGTTTTAATAGTGAAAAAAGAAGTCCCAGTCAAAAAATTTATCGTAAAAAAAAATTTATAAATAAAAGATTATTTATATACTTGTTTATCTTATTTTATTTTAGAAAAAAGGTCCAGAAATATAAGTACTTATTAACATACATATAGGAGAATAACTACCCATAGTATAAGTGACGACTTAGAGAACTGAACACCCATGTTGATAACACGAACCCACCTTTTGTCAAAAAAGGAAACTACTAATAGAATCAAAGTACAAAACACTATTGGTAATATAAAAAAAAGGAAACCATGGCTGTTCTAGTTTTAGAAAATGCTTTGTACAAATCTTGTAAATCAAATCCTCCTTACGCTGCTTATCTTTAAGTTTTTTGTTCGATTTTGCGGTACTTGGTGACTTCACACCTTTGTCCTTCTGCTCCTTTGGTACTTGATTTCGTGATGGCTATTCCGACTCGTCTTCTCTCTTTTTTTCTTTTAGGAAACTGTGTCACGACAACAAGAAATTTCAGACTAAGTGACCGGAATTTTTAAAGCATTTTGCAGGTCATCCCATTTCTCAAAATATCCAATCAACTTGTGGCTTCCACAATCAGTCCCCAATTTCCTGATGAGGTCAAGAATTGGTGGGCTTGAAATCACTCCACAGACTTGCTTGCGCCATTGGATCCAAAACGTTCAATATATTGCTGTTAAGCCATCAATCATTTGATTTGATTGGTTGATGTCTAATCACATGATTTTAATCGAAAATCAAAAAAAAAATTTAATATGATCATCTGCCATTTGAATCATTTGTTTGTCATTTCAAGTCATTTGCCAAACACTAATATTTTTATAATATATGGGATTTTTTTTTGTATTACAAATTAAGTTAGTTTGTAGTGATTGGCGATTTCTTTTGTGCCACAAATTAAGTTAATCCATGAAAATCATGAAGATCTTTAGATTTAGATTTGAAAAAATTTGATCAACGTCAAGTTCAAAAATTTTATTTTTAATTATGTAAGCAGAAACTGATATTTTAATAATAGAAAGGTGGGTTGTCATACTATCAGAAAAAAGATTCGGATTTTAAAATAATATTATAATATTAAATTCGTGGGCAATTTTTTTCAAGTACATTACGAATAAAAATTGCGACGGAACTTTTATGAATAACTACAAAATAACAAATAAATTAAATTTACCTTACTAAATTTAGAAACATTATCAGTTTATCACCAAATAAGAAAGCATAATCTATAACTGTGCAATGTGTCACCGCGCAAAAATTCCGCCCGAATTGTATCACATCAAATGAATAATCAAATAAAAAGGGTATTTCGTTTATAATATCAAAAATACTCTTAAAAAAAAATGACGAGCGGTACAAATAATAATGAATGGGCTCAATGGATTGAAGATGAAATTGATAATAAATGCATTAATTATCATGATTATAATGAATTCCAAAATATAAAACATATAGGTAGTGGAGGATTTGGTAATGTTTGTCGAGCTAATTGGAAGAGTTCAAATACCTTTGTTGCATTAAAATGCTTGATAAACGGTAATAACATTATGAAAGAAATTGTTTATGAGGTATTTAAGTTTATATACGAAAATAGTTTATAGTTTACTGTATTCCCATTTTCTTACAATTTTCTAAATATTTTCATATTATATTACTTTTTTAGATAAAATCAATGCTTAAAGTTAATTTTCATCCAAATATTATTCAATTTTTCGGTATTACAAGTAATGCAAGTAAGTATAAAAATATCTAAATTAAATTTATCAAACTTTAAAATATGTTAATAAATTTATTTATTCATAATTCTTTTAATAGATCGAAACTACTTATTTGTTCTTGAATATGCAGATAATGGAACTTTGAAAAATTATTTAAAAAACAATTTCAATAAATTAGATTGGAATGATAAACTAAAATTTGCTATTCAAATTACTGATGCTGTCTCATTTATACATCAAAAAGATATTGTACATAATGATTTGGTTAAGTATTTTATTCATTTTATTTTTTAATTGCGAGTAATAAATCTTTTGATATTAATTATTAATTTTAATATTTTTTTAGCATTCTGATAATATTTTGGTTCATCAAAATATGATAAAGTTAGCAGACTTTGGTCTTTCACGTAGAGCTGGAGTATCAAATTCTGTAAAAGATGTTTTTGGGAAAGTACCTTATATTGATCCACAACGTCTTACAAATCAAACAATTAGCAATGATAAGAGATCAGATGTGTACAGTGTTGGAGTACTCTTATGGGAAATATCATCTGGACAACAACCATTTGAATCTTGTTATAATGATTACTGTAAAATGGCAACACTATTATTCGATATTATAAAAGGAGAAAGAGAAACTCCAATTGATGGCACACCAGATGATTACATTAAAATTTATACAAGTATGAATCATTTGTTTTTCTTCTGATATATTATTATTATTACTATATTTATATTTTTATTAAAATTAATTTTTTAGAATGTTGGCAAGGTAATCCAGATGATAGACCTGATATACATCAAGTATTTTCCGATATGATTAATATGAGCATGAATGAAAATAATTTGTTGGTTGGAGAGAATGTAAATGCAAGAGAAAATAATATAGAACAAAAAACGAATAACTCATTAGATGATTTGTTGATTAATTATCCAGGTCAAATATATGACCAACAATTAAGTAATGATTTACAAAAAATTAGTATGACTTTCTCGAGTTATGTAGAAGATAATAGAGTATTGGAGACTGATATTAAAAAATTTGATGACAAAATTTCTCAAAATCAAGAGGTAGATCCACTGAAATTATCTGATTATGAAATGGATAGAAATGAGATATTGCGTAAAAATGGACGTGTAAGTAAATGGGTTAGTGTTAAAAATAAAGGTGAAGAATTCGCATTCAAAAGTATCTCTCATAAAGAGTACCAAAATATTATACAAAATCAAGCTACAATTCTTAAAAATCTTCATGATTGCAATAATATTATAAAATTTTATGGACTTGTTTCCGATGAAAGTAAATGGTATTTGGTAACTGAATGGGCCGAATATGGAAATTTACGTGAATTTTATAGAAACCATAAAGACCGATTTGATCTTAGATTAAAATTACGTATGTCCGTTGATATTGCTCGTGGATTAAATTTTCTAAATAATATAGAGGTAAATGTTAAAATTTAAATTATTTATTTAATTAAATCTTTTAATCTAAATTAAAAAATTTTAAAATAATATATTTATATTTCAGATTTTGCATCATGATATTAGAGCTGAGAATATATTAATTACAATTAATGATACAGCAAAACTTGCGAATCATTCATTGAACGCAGTTACATTAAAACAAGACCAAAATTTAGAACGAGCTCGCTATTGCGCTCCCGAATTATTAAAGAATTCCAATATCAAATATGATTATAAATGTGAGGTTTATAGCTTTGGAATTTTACTTTGGGAAATTGTTGAAGAAAAAGCTCCGTATAATAATTATAAGGATGTTATAGAAATAGTCAATTTTGTGAGTGAAAAATATCGAGAACCATTTTCTGAAAATAGTCAAATACCAGAAAAATTCAAAAATTTGGTAATTAATGGTATGTAAAAAAAAAAATAGTTAAATTTCTTATAAAGTATTGATTATTCAAATTAATCCTTTTTTCTATATACTTTTTTTATAGCTGTTAATCATGATCCAGAATTTAGGCCAAATATTACAGAAATGCTTGAAGTTCTCAACAATTGTTTTGAAGGTTCTAATTCCAAGGCTTTTCATATATCAAATGTTTCACAAAACCAAAGACCATCAGAACCTACTCCTACTACTAAATCAATTGCTCATAGTGTAATGATAGAAGCAATAGCTGAGATAGTTCCAGTGCATGTTCCATTTATAGAGTTCATTCCTTTAATTTCTGAAATTGGAAATATTTTTGACGAAATCATCGAATTGGTGGAAGCTGCTGTACATTACAAACGAGTTTGTAAAATATTAAAAAACCGAGTTCGTGCTGCAGACTTAGCCGTTCGAGATCTTAAAGTTCAAAGAAATGAAAGAAATAATTTTTTTAATAAAACAAATTATATACGCTTACAGGAATTATCTAGTATTATAACACGAATTAAACTTTTTATATCAGAAATTTCTCAGATTAAATCTTTGAAAAAATACATTCAAGCGAAAAATATTGAGAAACTTTTTAAAGAATTATGTGAAGAATTCGACAGTTGTATTGACTTATTGTCTTTTTCTATTGACATTAAAATTGTTGATGAACTTGGACAATTAAAATCCGATCAAGATGATCTCGCTAAAGTAAGATTAAAAAATAGGGTTCTATTGTACAAATTTATTTAAATATAAAGATTAATCATAAACTATTGCTTTTAATAATCATAGTATCTGGCCGATATTGTGACTTGCATAAAAAATATTGGAATTACGACTGATGCAAAAGATATTGGAGATGAGATTAAAGACAGCCTCGAAAACTTAAGTAATCAGTTTTCCACTACAGTTGTAAAAGTCAATTCAATGAATAAAATAATGGAAAATTTTATGAACAGTACTTCTCACAACCAAACAAAGATTGACAATATCTTTCAGGTACATCCACTAAAATTGTCTGATTATAAGCAAGATGATAATGAGAAACCGCGTAAAAATGGACGTGTAACTAAATGGTATAAAATAAAAAGTAATGAAGAGATCGCATTTAAAATCATCCCTGAGAAAGAGGACCAAAGGATTGTACAAAATCAAGTTACAATTCTTAAAAATCTTCAAGATTGCAATAATATTATAAAATTTTATGGACTTGTTTCCGATGGAAGTAAATGGTATTTGGTAACTGAATGGGCCGAATATGGTAATTTACGTGAATTTTATACAAACCATAAAGACCGATTCGATCTTCGATTAAAATTACGTATATCTCTTGATGTTTCTCGCGGATTAAATTTTTTAAGAGCCGTTCAGGTAATTTTTAATCGGTTTTAATTAACGAAATTTTTATTTAATTGTTTAATATTTTTTTTCTTTTTTTAGATTGTTCATCGTGATATTAGGGCTGAGAATATATTAATTACACTTAATGAGACAGCAAAACTTGCAAATTTTAAATTAAGTCGTTATATAACTGCAGAAACGTTAAATCTGGGCCAAAATTTAGAACGAGTTCGTTATTGTGCGCCTGAATTGTTGGAAAGAGCCCCAAACTATAAATATGATCATAAATGCGAAGTTTATAGCTTTGGAATACTACTTTGGGAAATTGCCGAAGAAAGAATTCCATATCAAGGTAATGATAATATTTTGGATATAATCGATAAAGTACGTAATAAAATGTATCAAGAATCATTTTTCGAAAATAGTCAAATGCCAAAGGAATTCAAACAATTAGTAATTGATGGTATGTAAAAGAAAATATTAAATTATAATTTTGTTTGTTAGACTTAACTTCTTTTTTTTTACATACTTTTTAGCCATTCATCATGACCCAGATTTTAGGCCAAAATTTATAAAAATGTATGAAGTTCTACATTCACTTTCACAAGATTTATCACCAAGTTCTAGTAGTTTAAACCTAAACAGAATCAATTCGAAGTATACTCCAAAACAAGCATTCAGCATTGATCAAGATGCATTTCTCCTTTCAAGCAATTTACCAGATTTTGAATCATTTAAATTCATGACACTTGACGAAGCAGTAAAACAACATAAGAAACATGATAGACATGGTAGGCTTGTTGGGGATGTTAAAACTGCATATAAATGTTTTGAAGCTTATGCAAATCTTGGCGGGACGAGTACAGCAAACCGTAATCAAATCACAGCAAAATATTATAAAGCATATTACATTTCAAAAGGATTGGTTGAGAGCCCTCCAAATAAAGATAAAATTGTTGCTGAGATATTTAAAGAAGTTGCTGATGATGAAGTAAATGAATTCCCCGAAGCAAAAGTAAGATATGGAGATTGTTTGTATTATGGCAAAGGTGTTGAAAAGAATGAATCAGAAGCTCTTAAATATTTTGAAAAAGCTGCTGAAGATGGTCTCAAAATAGCAATGTATTACACTAGAAATATGTATTATAATGGTATTGGTTGTATAAAAGATATAGAGAAAGCTAAGAAGTATATGAAATTAGCTGCTTATAATGATTATGAACCTGCTATTAAATTTTGTAAGGATCATACCATTTTTTTAGGATGATACCCTAATTTCGAAATATTTTAGCTTTTAAAATGATAAATAGCAAATCTTTATCGGTAAAGAGTCTGAGTTAACTATAAAGTTTACGTATAAAATTTTTCCTTTACTTTTTTATATCAATGTCTTATTAAGATAATGAATAGTGAATAAATCTTTGGGACAAATAAATATATTGATAAATATCCTAACTGAAGAAAATTTATACAAAATTTTTTTATTTAAATGTCAATCGATTTTTTTTTTACCATCTGATTAAAAATATATTTTATCTTACAGATCAAAATCGAGCGATTTTTCTTTTAATTCGCTTTAGAATTATATTAAAAAATCAAAATATAAATAACTCATTTTCAATAATAAGAGTAATTATTTTATATAAAAGTAAAGCTAAAGCTTTAAATTACTTTTATAATGTGTTTAAGGTTTGCTAGTAATTTATCGTTTATAAAGATAGCAATTTGATCGAATAAATCTTAAGAAATAAATATTAGGAAATTTCCTTGTTGAAATCAGTATTTTTAATTATTTATAAACAGAATAAACAGATGAAAATTATAATGACCTCCATCTTGTATTTTATATTTTAATAATAAAATATAGTAAATTTACTATATTATCAGCGGATTGTCTAAATAATTTAATCATTAAATAGCTTACACAAATTATATGATTATTTACATAATATCCGTCTATCTGATATTCAAGTAAAAAAAAAATTAAACCGAATACGTGCTTTAAACTTACAAACTTCATCATAAATAAACTAAACAAAAAAAAAAAAACTACACTCATATAATTTATGATTGACATGATTTTAACGTTATTATTACAATTATTATCTTATTCAAATTGAATACTACAATTGTAACTTAAACGAAGAGTCGCATTTCCAATTAAATATTAGTGATTTGGTGGCCATACTATTATAATTAGAAAAGTTTGATTTAATATCATATTTAATTCAACGCTATAAAATGTATTTTATCATGTAAAAATTTTTTTATTCTAAAATATAAAATCCATCCTTTTAATATCATAAAGAATTTGTTAGTACCGTAGTGGCATAAAAGGTTTGAATTTCTAATGATTCTTAATAATGAATCTTTTACAAAAGATGAAAAATCTAAAGCAATTAAAATGATAACTCATGACTATAATAAAGCAGTTTACAAGTTTATGAACGTGAAAAGAAGACTTGTGAATATTGTTGCAAACTCAATATTGTGAGTACTATTTAATAGCAAATTTTCCATATTGGATATCTGAAATAATGAAACGATGATTTAATAAAGAAATGCAAGTATCTCGAAAATGTCAATAAAAGCTATGTAATCTAAAATTATGTCAGTTGATACGTGCATTTTAAAATATTTAAAACCTATATAAGTCAAAATTCATTCAATTATAAGTAATAAATGTGCATACTTTTACATTGTCATGGTTAACTCAAAACCCATAAAATGGAAATTACAAGTCGTTCTGACGTAAATTTAAGAAAATATTTACAATCAAATCATGATCAACTTAAATGGAAAGAAAGAATTGAAGATATTTTGGAACATTTCATCACTTTGGATTTAGAAGGTTTCGGAATATATGGAGTAAACTTGAAACATAATATCTCAGTAAAAGTGGTACGATTCATATATGAGATCTGGGCCTAAAGACAAGTTTTGGGACATCAGATTTTTTTCATAAGACAGTAGAACTAGTGCCTGCTATGCGCAATTTTCATTCATCAGATATAGTTTTAATAGTTTGTATTGAAGTCCAAGTTTGGTGCTGCTTCAATTTAATTGTTAAATGTTCAACAGTAATATTTTTCTCCCGTGAAATAAATAGTCCCTCAAATCAGCGCATTTCGATTTTTCTTATCACTTGCAATTGGAGCAATCTCAATCTTAAGAGATTCAAGGACCATAATCCTCACTTGCAAGTTGTTTCCATTTCGTACTAAGCATTTCACTTACTCTACAAGTAACATCAGACATTAATAAAAAATGTTAATTTGGTCAATTTTTGCACGTAAACGAGTATTTATAGCTATTACATAATTATTCTAATTATTCTGCTAACATAATATACACTATATATTTATTGGTTTACTGATTTTATAGTTTTTTGAATATTCTCTTAATCTTCAATCTCAACATTTGCTATAGAAGAGACTGAGATAAATTTATTATTGTCATCCTCACCCCCTACCACTATTACTGCTATTATTATTACTGCTGTGATTATTACTACTGTAATCTTTATTACTGCAATCATTACTACTATAACTATTACTATCGCCATCATTATTTTTCAAATCCTCTTGTAGTATTACTGTCATTTGATAAATCATTTTCATCCATTTGTTCAACCATTTTAATCATCTTGCTAACTACCATATATTCATAATTAAATATTTTCTCAAGTTGTTCTAAAATATGTGATTCTAAGCAACTTGTTACCAATAGGTAATGCATGAAAAGGAACATTTTTTATCAAAGCTGCGTCCTATAGCATACACGGGTTGTGATTCAAGTACATAATCAATATAATCTTTATTAACAAGTAGTTTATATAATTGTTCTGTTTCATAATGTATATTAGCTGAGATTCCACGTAATATAGTTGCATCTACTGAAAAAAATTCTGAGCCAACTACATGTTTACCATTAACAAAAACATTAGGTGTGCCAAGGTGAATTCTGTTGTAGGTAATATAATTGGCACTTTGCATTTTATTAAGAGGTGTACCTATATAAAAATTTTATTCACAATTATATTTAAATATGGTCTGCGAATGAACTAGTCTCAAAATAAATAAAAAAATTGAAACACACCTTTCATGTAATCTTCACCCTTCTGTTTGTTGTGTTGACTGCTTATCAGACTTGAGTTTGAGTGTTCTTATCCGATCTGCAAAATTTATATTGAATATTTTACATTATGAACGTCAAAATAAGAAGGTGCAAAGTATTATCTACCTTCTAAATCTCTGTGATTATACCAATTAATCATGTGACATCTAAAATCATGCCAGACCAACTCTTCTTTTGATTCACCCGATTTGATCCATAAATTTTTCCGATTCCTGTCAGATAGTGAAATTGCAAGTTTGATGAATTGTGAAAATGAACTCAAACTCATATGTTTCATTAGTTATTATTGACACAGTGGATTAGTCCTTTAAATGTATCAACAATTTCATCTTCTAGCTACTACTGCTGTACTTGTATATAACTTTATCACCTGGAATTAGCTGTTTTTCATCAATACATCTTTTAAAGGTGATACAGGGAAAAGGTGGTAAAATTATAATATAGTGTTACATATGAAAGAGATCCATTTTCAGAATCTGAAAGTATCAGGATCGATATTGTCAAAATCACTTTTTTTTTATGTTTTCCATTAATTTACCAACGGTCTCATTTTCATAAACAATTATCTCAAGAAAACTTTCACAAGAATAATCATCTACAGATAAACAACTAATATGAAATGTTTGTTGTAAAGCTTAAAAGGCAGGGAATTCGTTAACCAAAAAAAAAAAAAAAAAAATCAGGGCACTTACATTTGTGCCACTACTGATTATAACAATGGCATGTGATAGTTGTGATACATAATAATAGTCATAATGATGTAATTTATCAGCGATTGCTTCTTAAAAAATACTAGTCTTATTGTTTGTGGGAATTGTATTTAATGTTGGGCAGCATTATAATTATGGCCTACATTATACTTAAAATCGTGTGACAATATGCCAACCAATCAAAATCATAAAAAAATTTATAGCTCTTCTCATTTTTACGCAGTAAATTAAAATTTTATCATTCAAGGGTTCTTTGAATCCGCGCTTAAATAAATTAAATGATTTCGGATTAAAGTGAATCCTATTCTAGTTGATTTAGAAGAACAAAAAGGTAAAAATTAAAATTTTATATTTTTTTTCGTGTATTTATAAATCAAAGTTTCGTAATCATACTAACTTATAGTGGCACTTCGAAGTGAATCTATTGAATTCTTGTAATTATATGATGAATTTAACGATCTAGTAATGAAAAAAAATAAACAATAAACTATTTAAGAATTTTATAGTGATATACATTTTAAAAAATATATGAAATGAAACAATACAACAAAAATTACTAGGAAACGGGAACCATTGTGATTTCGGAATAAAAGAAGATAACTAAAATTAGCGGTGGGGTGAACAGAAAATTTATACATTGTCAATGATGGTATATTTACGATTAATAGTAATAAATTTCTAGATAGTATTTATTTGTGGATATTATTGATTCAACTAATTTATATCTCATAACTTTTTAATAATATTTTGACTAATAATGAAAGACTATATTGATAGATCTTTTATCCAATATTTGATATATATGTTTTTTATCTACCCTTTTAAATAAGCAAGAATTTATTCGATAGAATTACACAGGCCAAAAAAATCATCTATAACTAACCAGGACCAGAATATAGTGCTGGCTAAAATTACAAATAGTTCTGGCCTGCACCCTATATCACGTGATCTATGATCTAAAATCGAAAATCACAGTCAAACCGAAATTTAAAAAATTTGTCTTTATATCATATATCGGTATATCAAGGCCTGACTTAAATCGGGTCGATTCTAAATCATTCAGATTGGCCGATCTGTATCTAAAGTGTGATCATCTTGTTAGAAGATCAAGTTGGCCCGTATCTCCATATTACGATAAATGATCATTTTCTAGTTTTTATTCAAAAAATTATGATACATCGATTTTATAAAAAATATTTAGAGTCGATTGAACCGATTACAACCCTTACGTGCGAGTTTGACTCCAACTCGTGTCCACAATTTATTAGTTTTACTTATCTCGCGATTTTATTAACGAGAATTCTCCAGTTTGTACTGTACATAAATCACGCAGTTAACCAGTTTATATAAAATTCTGCACAAGGTCGGACTACGAATAATTAATCCTACATGTTTATTTACTTGACTTATATTATGAGAATTATCCAATCTTTTTAAAATGACCTTAATTGGACCAGTACGAGTCCATACTTCGGCTTCTTGTTCTAAATTCCATCTCGGACTTCCATCCATACAGCGAATAAATCGTGCTGAAAGCTCTTTTCTCATTAATATTCTTGATTAAATCAAATTGAGATAGTCCATACTCTCCTTAGAATTTAATTGAGTAAATCTAATAAATTCATTTATTTTAGAGTTTCCACTAGACCAATTTGGAAAGCATTCTTTCAGGTTCATAATATCACATTTTTCACACCATTTCGTCGCGATTCGTTGATGATTCAGTGAAACAAATGGAAAAAAAAAGTCACATCAAAAAAAATAATCGAAAAAAGACGGAAACACAAAAATCACAAAAAGAGAAGATCTTTAAATTCTGGTTAAGGAGACGACAGACTGGCATTTTTGGATCAACATTACGTACTAGCATCACGTGACATGAGTCGTTTACATAAGCATGTACCATAAATTTCTCCGGATCTAGAGCGTTCCCATGAACAGAAGTTTCTAATGAAAGGGACATTTCTTAATTAGATCGGGATCCCGTTATAAATATTAATCGTGAAAGTGATGTGAGTGCGATTTAATTAATGCTTTAACACTCTTTTTAACTGATCTATATGAACTGAAATGCCTTGCATTTTTTAGAGACATACAAAATAATTCACACGAGTTATTTCCAGGACGTAACTAGTCTTTTTAGCGAATTTTAGAGATGAAGAACAAATGAAAGCAGCGATTGACAAGTCAGCAAAAATTGACAGGATGGACAAGACTTAGATCATTCATGGAAAGAGGAGTCTTACCGTCATTATCTATAAATCGGTCAAACTAGAAAGTACTTGGGCAAGGCCAACATTCGATGTCCGTGAGCGAAGAAAAGATTTCTATCTTTTAAGTTCGGTTCAGGATACAGCTGCTACGCTGCCAAACCTACCGGTTGATGAGATAGTAGATACCATTAGTAGATTCAGGAAAAATTTGTTGAATGAAGAACCACTAAAATTGCAATCTACTCCAATTAAAGAAGATATATCGACGGATAAAGTGATTGATACAATTAAGGATCTGTGGAATACTAACACAGAAGAAAAAACTAAGGACTTCTTTTCAAACAGTTTTTAAGTTCCGAAACGGACAATTGATTTTTCAGGAAATAGGATGAATGAGAGTATGGAAAGTAGCTGTACGACAACAAAAAAGTTTACTCTAGGAGAATTTTTAGAATACAGTGAAGTTAACATAACCCACCAATAGGGATGGGAACGACTCCATCAGTTTCACGAACTGGAACGAGTCGGAGTGAACCAAATTTGTGGAACTGACTTCAAAGTTCAAAACCGGTTCGGAACGGAGATCATTACCTGTAAAATAAACTTTTTCTTTTTTTTTCCAGAACAAAACCGATTGAATATTCATAATTCCGGCCGGAATTATATGGTCTGCTCGGAAATCTCCTTATTTGAAAATTCCGTGTGTCGCAAATTTACTGGGAAACAAAATTTCCTTTTTGGAAGTTTGTGTAATGTCACGTGACCCGTTCATGGAACCGTTCGTTCCTCAGTTCGGCTCGAAAATGATTCTAACGTTCGGCTTCAAAACCGACTTGAGTCACTCCACCTGGAACTTTTTCCATCCATACCCACCAACAAAACCGGTTATACTGGAAACAGGTAGTTCAAAATATAGTAAGAAGAGGGCCTTATACGGAAAGAAAGATGTGAAACAGACGACAAAGGGGAAGGGAAAGCTAAGTACAAAAAGAAAAAACAGAGCAAAAATCGGTGATAGATTCATAATAGTAGTCTTCGTTTCATGTAGTGTTATTGACTTCATAACGCATCTATAGATACTATGGAGTTAGTAGATAGCGTATATTTTTGTACTAATATGTATTTCTGTTTTTTTTTACTTTTGTAATTTTTACATATAACTGATAAATATAATAAAGAAATGCGTGTTACTAACAAAACAAAAAAAAAAAAAAATTCAGCCAATCATTTTTGCTGCGCCGCGGAGAAAATTCCCCGAATTGTGTCACATTAATGCATAAGTATATAAAAAGGTATTGTTTCGTTTCTAAAAATCCAAATGGCTCTTAAAAATGACGACCAGTACCAATAATAAAAATGATAATACAGATAATATATGGATCCAGTGGATTAAAAATGGAATCGCCAATGAATTCATTAATCATCATGATTATAATGAATTTCAAAAGATTAAACGTATAGGTCATGGAGGATTTGGTAATGTTTATCGAGCTAACTGGAAGAGTTCACATACTGTTATTGCATTAAAATCTTTGATGAACAGTGATAATATCATGAAAGAAATTGTCAATGAGGTACTTAAGGTTATAATACGATAAGAATTATTACCATTTTCTTACAATCTCCAAATATATACACATCATTTTCTTTTTTAGATAATATTAATGCATAAAGTTAATTTTCACAAAAATATTATTCAATTTTTCGGTATTACGAGTAATACAGGTAAGATTTAAATTGAATACATTAACATTAAATAGAGTTGAAATTTTATTTATTCATATTTTTTTTAATAGATGGCGTAGATACAAATTACTTATTCGTTCTTGAATATGCAGATAGTGGTACATTAAAAAATTATTTAAGGAATAATTTCAAAAATTTAGATTGGAATATTAAATTACGATTTGCAGTTCAAACTGCTGATGCTGTCTCATGTATACATCAAAAAGATATTGTTCATAATGATCTAGTAAAGTATTCTTTTATTTTTTTTTCTTCTAATTCGCAAGGATTAATCTAATATTAACTAACAATATAATATTCTTAGCATTCCGATAATATATTGGTTCATCAAAATATGATCAAATTAGCAGACTTTGGTCTTTCACGCAGAGCTGGAGTATCAAATTCTGTAAAAGATGTTTTTGGAAAGATTCCTTATATTGATCCGCAACGTATCAGAAAACATACGAAGAATGATAAGAAATCAGATGTGTATAGTGTCGGAGTAATCTTATGGGAAATATCATCTGGAAAAAAACCATTTGAATCTTACGATAGTCATCATGATCAATTAGCATTAACTTTGGATATTTCAGACGGAACAAGAGAAACTCCAATTGATGGTACACCAGTTGATTACATTAACATTTATACAAGTATGAATCATTTTATATTGCTTCTGATCTATTATTATTACTAAATTCTATATTTTGCCAAAAATAATTTTTAGGATGTTGGCAAGGTAATCCAGATGATAGACCTGATATGCATCAAGTATTTTCTGATTTGATTAACTTGGCTGGAGAGAATACAAATTCAAGCGAAAATAATACGGAACAAAAAATTGATAATTCATATCCCGGTCAAATGTACGACCAACAATCGAGTTGTGATTCACAGATGATGAATTTGACTTGCCCAGATGATTTACCATCACAAGAAGATAATGAAGTATCATATGGAAATGATCTTAAAATTATAATGACAGGAATTGAAGAATTGAAAGATTTAGATGTTAACAACACTGAGAATTATAAACGAATAAATGTAAAGCCATCATTAGAGGGTGAAAACTATGAAGTCTTCGGATCAATTATTTCGAAAAATAATTTGAGACTAGAAGATATTTTAATTTCATTCGAATTATATGATTCTAATGGATTTTCTGCAATGATAAAAACTTCAAATAACACAGATATTGATATTACAGAATGTTATATTTTGTGGATGATTATTGGAAGTCCTTCAAAATTATCAGTTTTTAACTCAAAGAACCGAGAATTACAAGTGCATTATGTTAAAAAGTCTATTGCATTACAACCCAGTTATTCTTACTACCCAATAAAAACTTCTTGCCAATTATCTCAAGGATATACAATTTCCGTCAATGTTTATTGCTCAACAGTGAATTATAAGTCTATAAATATTAAAATTAACATAGTTGGATGGTCAGATTATTGTATTTATTTTAAAATAACTAATTCAAATCATAAGAATTCAAATTTGGATAATTCAAGTGATTCTTCTGAAAGTGTTGACCAACCTGATGATGATACTAACTTTTTAACAAATTTTGAAATAACTATCTTTATTTTATCTTCCAATTGTGAAAATTTGAATATTGATAATAGGGAGGGATATGAATATTCTTTAGATTTAATTGGGCATTGTTTAACTGAGAATACAAAGGGTATGTAATTTTTTTGATAAATTATTTATTAATATTCAAATTTAATTTAACCGTTATAACCAATATAGTAATTCCATTCACCAATGTGGATGAACTTGGACCAGATCAAATTAAAGTAAGTTTAAAAAATTGATCTGTTTTCGTATATTTAGGTTATAAATTTACTTTATTTAATAATTATAGTATCTACAAGAAATGGAGACTGGTATCAAAAAAATTGAAGATGAAACTTTTCAAAATCGAGAGGTACATTCACTAAAATTGGCTGATTATGAAATGAATGGAAATGTAACACCACGTAAAAATGGAAATGTGAGTAAATGGGTTAGTGTTAAGAATAAAAGTAAAGAATTCGCGTTCAAGAGTATCTCTAATAAAGAGTACCAAATGACTATACAAAATCAAGTTTCAATTCTTAAAACACTTCCCGGTTGCAATAATATTATTAAATTCTATGGACTTGTTCCCGATGGAAATAAATGGTATTTGGTGACTGAATGGGCTGAATATGGAAATTTATGCGAATTTTATACAAACCATAAAGATCGATTCGACCTTATATTAAAATTACGGATATCTCTTGATATTGCTCGCGGATTAAATTTTCTAAGAACTGTAGAGGTGAATGATAGAAATTTTTTAAATCATTTAATTTATTTAAATCTTTTAATCTAAATTAAATATTTTGAATAATATATTTATATTTCAGAATTTGTATCATGATATTAGAGCTGAGAATATATTAATTACAATTAATGAGACAGCAAAACTTGCAAGTCATTCATTGAACACAGTTACATCAAAACAAGACCAAAATTTAGAACGAGCTCGCTATTGTGCTCCCGAATTATTGCAATATCAAATATAATTATGAATGTGAAGTTTATAGCTTTGGAATTCTACTTTGGGAAATTTCTGAAGAAAAAATTCCGTATAAAAATAAGGATGTTATAGAAATAGTCAATTTTGTGAGAGAAAAATATCGAGAGCCATTTTCTGAAAATAGTCAAATGCCAGAAAAATTTAAAAACTTGATAATTAATGGTATGTAAAAATAAAATGTTAAATTCCTTATAAAGTATTAATTATGCTTCTTTTCTATTTTTTTTTTATAGCTGTTGATCATAATCCAGAATTGAGGCCAAAAATTACAGAAATGCTTGAAGTTCTCAACAATTGTTTTGAAGAATCTAAATCGGAACCTACTAATCTTGCCATTTCAAGATCTATTATGCTTGTTCCATTTACAAAATTTCTTCCTTTAATGAGTGAAATTGGCAATATTTTTAATGAAATCGTCGAATTAGTAGAAGCTGCTGAGCATAATAAGAGAACTTGTAAAATATTAAAAAAACGAATTTATGTTGCAGAATCAGCCATACGAGCTCTTGAAGTTCGAGATAGAGAAGATAGTAAAGAATTTTTTAATAATAAAAATTATTTATGTTTGCAAAATTTATCTCTTATTATCACAAGAATTAAAACATTTATATCAGATATTTCTCAAATGAAATCTTTGATAACGTATATTAAAACGAATAGTATTGAGAAAACATTTAAAGAATTATGTAGAGAACTTGCTAGTTGTATTGATGTATTGTCTTTTCCTATTGACGTTAAAATTGCTGATGAACTTAGACGATTAAAAGATGATGAACTTGAACTATTAAAAGCCGATCAAAATGATTTAGTTAAAGTAAGATTAAAAAATCAAGTTTCATTATACACTTATTTAAGTATATTAATTAATTATAAATTATTGTTTTCAATAATTATAGAATCTACAAGAAATGGAGGCTGGAATTAAAAAAAATGATGATGATGAGACAGATGTAAAAGAAGTTAATGATGATACAAAGGAGGATAGAGCTCGTCTTACGACAAAATTTAATAAAAATAAAACTTGTCTAACTAGTAGTGAGGAAGGATTATCGATTAAGATGAAAAACATGAGCTTTGATAGATAGTATTGATGAAAACTATGGTGATACATCCGAATTAAACATGGATACAAAAACAAATTCAACTTTAGAAGCTGTAGGAATTGTTATTAGTATTGCGCAAGCTTTTGATGAATTTGCACCGTTAATAGGTACATTCCTTGCATTAAGAGATGACATAAAAAAATTATACGATAAAGCTAAATATAACAGAGAATTGTGTAGTTTCCTTTTAAAAAGGTGTAATGGTGCGATAGCAACAGTAATTGATTTAGACATGAGAAAAACGGAAAACAGAGGATTTTTTTCAAAAAAACAAAATTTAAAATTATTTAAGGAATTTATTAAATGTATGGAAAAAAAATCAAAAAATTTGTTGCCAATGTGAGTCAATTAAATAAACTTAAAAAATATTTTTATGCTAAGAAAATTGAAGAGGAACTTAACGAACTTGTAAAAGAATTTAATGGATATATGAGTAGTTTAAATTTTTCTATCAATGTACAATTTACTGACGATTTTGCAACTGTTAAATCTGATTTGAAAGGAATTAAGGAAATATTATCTCATATTTGGGGTGTTTCTGATGATAAACAATCTCAACAAAATATCTTAGACGATATATATTCAATAACGAAGAAAAACAAAAATTTTCAAAAACAAGTTAAACAAAATACATCTGAAGTGGAAGAAAATGAACCATTACTTGAAGGTAATAAATATTCCAAGACAATCACTTGTCCTTCAAAACGAATTGAAAAACGTATATCATACGGAAATTGTGAAGAATATTGCTTCAAAGAATTTTCAAATAATACTTCTACCGCTGATCAATCTAATCAATCAAATAACAAAGAAATTCAAATTGAAATTAGAAGAGAGGTTAACATTCTCAAATTATTGAAAAATTTTAAACATATTATAAGTTTCTATGGTGTTGCTCAGGAAGATACTAAATATTATTTAGTCACTGAATGGATGAAATATGGGAATTTAAATGAATATTATACGAAGTTCAAAGATGATATAGATCTAAAAACTAAAATTAAATTTGCCTTGGATATTTGTCGTGGCGTCGCATACCTCCACGAATGCGAAGTAAGTTAAATTTAAATAATTTTTAAAGAGTATATTATTTGTCTAATTATGAATTTTCCTTTTGAAATATAGATTCTTCATCGTGATATCCAGTCTGCAAATGTCTTAGTTGATGGAAATCATAAAGTTAAAATAGCAAATTTTGGTTTAAGCAGAAAATTTTCTGACATTACAAGAAATATTTTACATAATTTAGAAAACATAAGATATATGGCTCCGGAAAAATTAACGGTAGAAAATGATGATAATGATGCTCAAAAAAAGAAAGCTCCTTACGATTTTAATTGTGAAATTTACAGGTAATAAAGGTAAAATTTTTTCATAAAGAAATTATTAACAATATTTTAATAACTACGTATTTATTATTTCAGTGTTGGAGCATTATTGTGGGAAATTGCTGAATTAAAGAAACCTCATTATGATCTTGATAAATCAGTCTTGCTCGTTGGCATTAGAAAGCGTGTTAGTGAAAGGTATTGCTTGCCATTTTCGGATGATGTACCTACAGAATGGAGAACAATAGTAAATAGAGGTATTTGTTTGTTACAATAAATTTAACAAATGTTTTTTTTAGTGAGGTATTAATATCGAGTTTTAAATATTGTATATATAGCCATGGAATATGATTCAATGTGGCGTATTAGTATACCCGATATTTGTCGTGATTTTTATAACTTGAGTAATAAATTACATTCCGATTTCTTACAAGATAACACTGAAGTGTCAACACCCAATGACTTTTGTACAAAAATTCTCTCAGTTGATGAAGCAATTAACGTGCATAGGTCTACGAATGGAAATAAACAATTAGCATGGCAAAGTTTTAAATATCATTCGCCTACCAATCTTGAAGCAAAATACTGGTTAGGATATTATTATTATCATGAAGAGAAAATTCCTGAATTACAACAAATTAATAAGGACGAAAAGATTAGAATCGCTGTAAATATATTTAAAGAAACAGCTGACAAAGGAAATCCTTCAGCTCAATTAAGATATGGAATGTGTTTATGGGAAGGTAATGGTGTTGGTATAAATACTCTTGAAGCTCTTAGATATTTAAAGATGGCAGCTAATCAAGAAAATTCTGCAGCTATGTATATTACTGGAAAGGCTTACTGGAAAGGTGGTAATGGTATCGAAAAAGATAAGAAGCAAGGTGCTGAATATTTAAAAAGAGCTGCTTCAAACAATCATCCTAAGGCTAAAGAAATGTGTAATGAAATTGACATTAATTGGTATATTTGAGACAATTTTATTTGCTGTATTTTTATCATGCTCATAAACTGGCTGAAAATTAATTCTAGCCGAGAAAAAAACCGTACAAAGGCTATAATTGACGTTAATTTTTTCCACAATTAAAATATTTTACTTCCATATGTTCAATAGACTTCCAAAAAGGGTATAATGATTTATAAAAGTTATTTATGGATATCATTGATCAACCGATTTATATCTCATAACTTTTTAATAATACTTTAATTAATAATGAAAAACTATATTGATGACCTTTTATCCAATATTTGATAGATTTTTTTATCCATCCTTTTAAATAAACATCATCCGTTAGAACATCAAGAAAAAAAATCATGGAATTATTAGGAACCGTGAAATAAACATATTTATTCCATGTGTCACATAAATATCATAACTCTGTGAAATAACTATTACTTATTTAAAATTATTGGTTTTCAGACCATGAAATCTTGTTATTCTATCATAATTTCTTCCAACTAACTGAAGAATATACGATTTCTGTTAATACTAATGTGGATAATTAAAAATTCCTTATTCAAATTTACATTGCAACAAGGACAACAATTTATTCTTTATTAAATTGAGATATTCATATATGTACAATATTTCTATTTTATCTTTACTTTACCATGAGTAATAATTAATCCATCTTAAAATATACTTATGTCCTCGTCCGCCATTTTCTATTTTAATTATTTTGATCTGATGTGCCGACAATGAATAAGGAAGTCTCAATTAGATATAATCCCGAGTAGTGTTTCAATCTGTATTCAGGTCATCGGCCGGTTGAACCCGGATAATTTTATTTTTTGGATATTCGGTTACAGCTGATTTCATAATGTACGGGACACGTGACAAATTTGATGCCGAGAATTTTTTCGGTTGCCGGGTTGTCGGTTGTCG
>JADRCO010000773.1:0-26648 GCA_021464525.1 Rhizophagus sp. LPA8_4_AMF
GGCTGATTTCGTTTTGAATCCATTTCAAATTTAACCAAACTCAGGCCAAAATTATTAATTAGTTCAAGTTAAGAAAATTTTGACCAAAATTACAACTTTTAAAAAAACATAATTTAATAATATTAGTCGTTAAACTTGGCCAGAATTAAGATCGCACCAAAATTATTAGCTTATAATTTAGGCGGATTTATAAGAGTCAATAACTACAATCACACCTCTATACATTCACCACTTAGAAGTGTAACCAACTTGGTGATTACATAGAGGTCTGACTGTACACCGATGGCTCCTTCCCTTCGGGGGGCCCTAAGGCAAGGCATCGGTGAATATTTCAGTTATTCATTGATACCCATGGAATAACAAGTATATATTCAACCGGAAGTTCAAAAAATACTGTGAGGCTCCTTTAGCAGGTTCCATGCTGTTAGCCGGTGTAGTATTAAAGATGGTTACTTGCGTTTATTTACGAATTCTGCTTCTTCATTTTCCTGAGGCCTCTTCTTATTATACCTCTTTAGTATACACCTTGTGTACGTTTAGTATTATTTATACCTCTCTAAGTACCCTGCGTAAAGTTAATCTTAAGAGTATTATTGCTTACGCTTCTATATCCTATATGGTTATTGCCACCATGGACGTCTTCTCCAATAATGTACAAGGCATAAAAGGGTCTTATTTTATATTTTATGTAATTATTTATAATTTAATCAATAAAAAAAAAATCAAATTTATTGCAGTATTTAAACATATTTTGTATTTTATTAGAAGTGGAAGGACGTTAGTATTTTTTCTGATCTTTTTGTAGACTCTTTAATGAAACTTTTCGCAAAAATATTTTCCTAGCACTTTATTTACATCATATTGTATTCATTTTTTGGTTTTCTACCTTGTTAATAATATATTAACAGCCTTAATTTTATCCGTGATACAACAGATAATTATTACTGCAACAAAAGCTGGTATCCATGAGCCAGCCCACGCGTCGCTCGACATCAAAGTATGATCGAACGTTTCTAATAAAATAATAGACAAACACTATTTGCGTTTTAAATAAACTATAAAATACCATCGCATTATTAACTAAAAAATACATAGCCGATAAATTGTTGCAATAAGTTAGTAAATTCGAGAGTGATTTTAAAGATGTTACAAATAATAATGTACTGCATATATAAACGAAAAAAAAGAGTGAGAAAAATTTATTCAAGAATTAAAATTTATTTCTTATCCTTTAAAAAGAAAGCGCTATATCAATTAAAAATCAGTCATGCTTTTCCTATATTGGTATAGCTATATTATCATTATTATGTTTATCATTTATTGTTACACGATCATTTGGATTACCGCCGACACTATAGTAATCACGAAGTAATCACGCGCACTATTCATTTAGTAGAATTAATATCATAAGGAAACTATTTAAATGGCGCAGTAAAATATACTAAATTTACTTACGCAGCGAAATTAATTTTTGAAATTATTGTAAACTTACAAAGATTCCTACAAGCGTCAAACATTATACTTCGTATGTATTCTATATAAAAATATACTGTCCTAGAATCTTAAAATTCAGTTGTACCGTAATTATATTATCACTGTTATTCATTTCCTTTCTTTTCTCTTTTCAAAATTTATCATGAGAGAATGAAAAATTTCTTTATTCGTCATTCATTCAGTATTATTATACTATGCCAAAGTCATCGCATATACGTTGTACAAAATAGGTCAAAATTTGTATATAAATTTAAATAGTCAAATAAATCAAAAATAAGTAATTTTTTTACATAAATTCCTTTAATTATGAATAAATTTTTTATTTTTATTTTTATTATTTTTACAATTTTATTTCAGTTTATACATGAAGTAAATACTCAATTAAGTAATGACCCAAGTATAAGTAGAAAAGTTTCAATTCCGGGAAATATACTACCACCTTCACTAACTCTAACTCTAGCAACTCCAGCTCCAGCTCTACCAGTTCCAACAATCCCAACTAGTTTTGCAGTTCCAACAATTCCAACTAGTTTTGCAGTTCCAGCAATCCCAGCAAGTTTTACAGTTCCAACAATAGGAATTGTTCCAGTTACAGCTCGACCAAGACCAGTTTCAAGAGATTCAGATAATCAAGATATATATTCACCAAGATTTTTAGGTTTATTAACTGCTTCAGTTATTGGAGGGATATCTGTGGTAATGTCCTTATTGAGTTTATGTTACTTTTTAGTGAGAAAGTACAGAAATAATAAAGCAAATGCAATCCCTGGACTAAATAATAATGATGGAATAACGAATAATGAAATATATGATGGTAAATTGTTACCTACAAACATAGTAATTTCGAATCAAGGACAAGAATTTACACCAAATTTACCAAATAATAAAAGTCAACGGGTTTCAGCATGTGATAACTCAACAAATAATGAAGTTATTGAAACATAGATAAGGATATTTATCAAATGAATCAAAGATTTAATACTACGAGACTAATAACAAAATATGAGATCAAAAGTAAATGACATTATTTGTTAGAGATAATTACCTTAAAGAAAATAGTAGTAATATTAGTAGTTAAAATAATATTTTTATTAACCGCCATAATTATATTAATTTTTTATTCTTATAATAAAACTCATACATAGTACAAACTACATACTGTATATACGCAAATACATAATTAAACTATTGATATTCAATATTGTACAATGCGAAACTGTGGTATTTACAAATTACAAGCTTCTAAAAAAACGATTTTCAAATCAAGAGATAAATTTTTTAGAATAAATCAAAGTTCTTCAAAAATGTTTCGTACGTGATTCCAAAATTAGAATCACATGACCGTATCCGTCATTTAAAGGCCGCAACAATAATTTATCTTAGTATTGTTCATTGAGAATGAATTTATTGTGAAAATAGAAAGTAGCTTTAGAGTGGCAGGAAGGTTATTGGTTAGGGTTTCTCTTAAAACATCCTCTACTTCAAATTTATTCTATTAGTAAGCTGGGATAAACTAAAAATTTTATCTCGCTAATGAAATATTTATATGTCCGTTCTGTTATATTTTTCTAGGTGTAACAACTAACGAGAATTACATAATTCCAATTATTGTATTGACATTATATTAATATAATATTTAATGAATACTATAGAAATCCAGGATTGTTTAAAGTTATATAATACCATGTAAAACACACTTCTCAATTCATATTTAAAATTTCTGAATAACAATTTGATATATTTTATACCTTTAAGGACCAGGATCTCATTCAAAATTATTCACAAAAGTATGAATACCCCACAATTCTAGTTAGAAATTTTAGTTGCATTTTTTCTTAATTTTAATAAATCATGGTCGATATCACTGTTACTGGTGAGATTTCGTCATACATCACTTTAATAACATCTAAAGCAGGTGGCGCTATGCCAACTTTTGTATTTTTAATTTTTAATTTGTTCAAATTTGTTCGCTAAGGTTGATAAAAGAAATTGATATCGTGAAGAATCTCTTTTACCTATATAGCTAATGGATAGAGTCAAATGAAGTTTTTAATTTTGGAACAAAGAAATCGGTTATATACAGTAACTTTATTTATTATCTTTTATTGATTTGTAATCTTTTCATTCAAAATTTAAAATATGTAATATTTTTTTCATACCCGATAATAATAGAAGCTAACTACTTTTATTATTGTAATCGTAACGGATCAGATGACAGTTGACGGATCAGATTGGATGATTATTATTAGGGAATATCCCCCCAAAAATGAGTTAATGGATCATAAATTCCGTTTTCCCTAAAAAGTATTAGGTTTAATCTTTCTTTCAACAATGTCTGCTCAACCTACTCTTCGTGATCTCAAGATTAAGACTGGAGTCGTTAAACGGTATGTCTTAGATTCTTTACAAGTTTTTTTTAGAAAATTTATGATTTATTTTATTTATTAACAAAAAAAATACGAATTTTTATTTTGAGAAAGTCTTTTTAAAGATGAAAACTCTTATCGTAAAGAGAGTGAAAGTCAACAAAAACGTATCGATAAACTAATATCAGAAGGTGCTGATGAACATGATATATCTAAACAGGTTCAAATATACTTTTATTATGTATATTATTTGTTTTTATTATGTAAATTAATTATTCATTTATTTTTGTAAATAGAAAGAAGTGTTGCAAGAATCGTTAAATATGATTCCAGATTGTCAGAATCGTCTTAAAGAAGCTCAGAAAGAATTGCAAAAATTACTTGTAAGGTTCTTCTTCATAAATTAACTTAATTCTAAATACTAAATTTCATTTTTTTTTTTCCTTTTATAGGAAAATAAGGATGCAAATTGGGAGGGAACAGAAGAATTAAAACAAGCGGAAGATATCCTTGAACAAATTAACAAAGGAAATACAAATTGATTTGCTTCGTTATTTAAGCAATATATTATGTATATTATAATGTTTTAAATTGTTGATAAAATAAAACAGTTTACCGAAAACGTTTTGTGCAAATGTATGACAAAACGTTATCTAAATAGAATATTAATAGTCTAAGTTGCAGAATATTCTAAAATCTATAAAAATTAAATGAGAAAAAAATTAATCTTTCAAATTTAGAGGTTTGTTATATCATTATTATTCCTCTGGCTTTACCTGCTTTTGTTCCATAAAAGCTAACCAATCAGATGTTGCGGTAGGTAAAAGTCCCATGGAAGAACATTTATATAATCCTAAGGACATCGTAAGAAGCTGTAAGATCACATAAACAAGTTTTGGCCAAATTAATTGTGATTTAGACTTTGATGATTCATATCGTTCAAACACTGTTAAATAGAAATTTTGCGTTTAGTAGTAATAAAAGAAAAGTGAAACCATTGATTTAAACATTTACCACTATCAATCCCCATTAATGCTTTAATCGGTTGAAAGAATAACATTCCTGTAATCATAACGCTAAATATCTGTACTCCATTTCCACTCATCCATAACATAAAAGCGTTCATAGGTATATTTTTTCCTGGAGATAAAGCTGCATCCCACGCTTTCTTAAAAAAAAAAAGAGAGAGAGATCGAGCTAAATAAACTAATAATTGAAGTATTTAATCCATAATAAAATGATAAATATAAATAATTACCTTGATTTTTAACGTTTCCTGATCTTTTTCAGTTGAAACTTGTTGAGCATCTTTTCTATTTTTCTTAAAAAATAATATCAATTAATATAAAGTAATTAATATAAAGTTTAAATATTTCAAAGAAATCAAAATATGATTTACCAAGTTGCCTTTAGAACTTGATGTGATAGCCGGAACGGATGCACCAAATCCCGGTGGAGGTGGTGCATCTACAACGTAAGTTTGCCCTCGATTTTCGTATTTTCTACAATAATTAAAATAATTCCAAAACTATTTAAGTTATAAAAATGGAAACAAAGAAGTAAATTATTTGTCAACAAGTGTACTACCTTGCTTGATCTGAAAGATTTGTGAAATCAATTCTCCATTTGTTTGATTTATTTGACATTTTCAACTATATAAATTGAAAATAAAAAAAAAAATTCATATGAAAGTCGCAGTAAAATATAAACAGGTAGGAACACGTGCGATTTTTATCAATGAAAATAGAGAGTCCTATTTAAAGAAAATTATAAAAGAAAACCCATGATACCTAACTATGATACCCCATGTGGGGACATGTAAATGAATATAATGATATCACTCCGAAAATTCTTTTCGGCTGAAATTGCCATATTTGTTATTAATATATTCGTTTTGGAACATTCGGAACATTCGGAATATTCTCGAAAACTGATTGATTTCGTCATATCCGGATTTGTTGAATGAGCTATTACTTGTTTCAAAGAAGTGAGAAAACAATAACATTATTTACTTCAAATTAACTTAATTCTGGTTCCGAAATTTCGATAACCCATAATCCTGAACAAAATGAACCATACTAATAATCAAAATCAAAGTCATCAAAATAATACTATACCTTTGAGTGTGATAGATTTAACAAAGGAAAATGCCTCCAAAGCCACTAATGCTTGTTATTCAATATCACCTCCAAAAAAGCAACGACGCCCTGAAATCATAAATGAGTCTACTGATACTAGACCGCAAAAACGTAGTAGAATAGAACAAGTTCAAGAGCAAAAACCATTTTTTCAAGGTGTAATGCATCTGTCTAGTAAACGAGAAACTTTACCTATGACACGTATCCCTACGCAAACTTCGATTGAAACGCAATCTTCTTGTATATTACCAAATAACCCAATATTACCTCCTCCCTTAAATTATCCACAATATGTACCACATTCACAAAATTTTAATATGACGAGTACTTTAAACGGGTTAAACGGCTTGGACCAACCTTATAATATAGGCATGATAAATCCCCCTGTTGCTTCTAATCCTTCTCCTAGTAGTTTTAGTAGTACTAGTTCTAGATCTCCTAATCAAAATTCGCAAGAAATTATTGATCTGACGAATGATAGTAGTGATGATAATGATTGTGTTATCGACGAGAAAGAAACGAATAGAGATGTATGCTGGGGTATGATTAATACGGAGGTTATAATTTTGTATCCAAGACCTTGTTCAAATGGAAAAGGTGAAGAAGAAGTACAATTAAGGAGAGAGTCGGGAAAAAAAGAAGGTAAGATCTTATTAAATCACTAAATGGTCGCGATTGAATATTAAAATTATTATATTCTTATTATTATTAGAAATTCGTGTTATCAAAGACTATGATTTTGTAGTAAGTATTCTTTATTGATTGATTTGGTTAGTAATTCAATCTAACTATATTTGGATTTCTCCAAGTTCGGAGTGGTCGAAGTAAATTTAGCTAGTACATTGATTCCATTAATGGATAATAACCTTGTCTGGACGGAAGCGACAATCCCAAAAAATTGGCCTTCTACGGTATATTTAACTTCAAATATTCATTTTTATTTATTTATTATAAAATGTTTACGTTATAATATTCAAATATTTGTGTAGGCGATAAGCATTCCTCTTCATATTATGTTATATGGGCGTCCTAGTGATACTAAAACTGTAAGCACGCATCTTTCTGAAAGAAGGGTGTTCTTGACAGATCCGATAGTTTATAATGTGGAGACTCGTTATTCAAATCCACATACTATGTCTGGTAATGCTTATTCAAATAAAATTAGAGTATACAAAGAATACTCAGGTGGCAGTTTTGGAACAACAACAAGGTCTTCGGAAGATATTAAGAACAAAATGAATAAAGTTTTTAATTCTTTGATGACTGCTGATAATATGCCCGAGTTAGATCCAGGTAAGATAATAACTATTTATATCAAGATCATTCTATTCCACATTATTTGAATGCAATTTAAATTATACGTATAGATCAAAGATTGATTACGACGTTATACAAACATCAAAAGCAAGCATTGTATTTTTTGGTGAAAAGAGAACAATACAATGATTTCACAAATGATCAGACTAACGAATTGATGTCATTATGGAGAACTCGAATTAGCGCAGGACGTCATTTAGTTTATTATAATATCGTAACTAATTTGGAGGTCCATGAAAAACCTATTCAGATGAGAGGAGGAATAATAGCTGATGATGTAATTTGTTGGACCTTTTTTTTAAAAAAAATATTTTATGTTATTTTTTCTATATACTAACATGTTATCTTTTTTACTATAGATGGGGCTTGGTAAAACTATACAAATGATAGCACTGATACTTAATACGCAGGAAGAAGCTGAAGACTTCGCAAAAAAGCCTTCAATAGTATCAGATAGTGGCGAGTCATCTTTTTCGTCATCTATTCAATCAGGAGACGAAAATTCGATCGGGAATTTGAAATCTAAGGGAACTCTTATTATATGCCCCCTGTCCACCGTTGCGAATTGGGAAGAACAACTTGCTAGTCATGTCCAGGAAGGAGCTCTTAACGTATATGTATATCATGGAGGTTCTCGTACTTCAGATCCTTCCCATTTGATAAATTATGATATTGTTATCACAACTTATAACGTAACGGGTACCGAATTTAGCAAGCAATCAAAAGGCCAAAAAAACCAACAGTCAAAAATCACTGCGAATGATAGTGAGCCGGCCAATTCTCCAACACCTTCAGCTTTGCAGCAGATCCATTGGTTCCGCATCATTTTAGATGAAGCCCATATAATTAAAGACGTTACCACAGTACAGAGTCAAGCAGCATGTTCTCTTAAAGCGGAAAGACGATGGTGTTTAACTGGAACACCAATTCAAAATAAGTGAGTGAACCCTCTTCTTTTATTCATGTTTTCTTATTTAAAAAACTGTATATTTATATATATATATATATTTGTTATATTTTTATAGGGTAGAAGATTTATTTGCTCTTATTAAATTTCTTCACATGGATCCTTTTAGTGATAAGGAAAAATGGAAACAATACATTTTACGTCCAATAAAATCGATCGATCCTGATGGTATTAATAGATTACAAACTTTGATGAAATGCATAACTCTTCGTAGAACAAAAACACTTAACGGGAAGTCACTATTAGCTTTACCACCACGTAACGATCATATTCGCTACCTTGAACTTAGTGATCACGAGCGTAAATTATATGAAAAGATGTATAATTATCAATCTGAACGAGTTAGAAAGTACACTGAAGAAAACAACATAATGCGACATTATGTTAACATTTTACAAGCCTTATTACGATTGCGTCAGATCTGTGCTCATTTTTCATTAGTCAAGGAGTCAGAAATTTTTGAAGATTTAGATGAAGAAATCGTAAATGAAGGATTGACCTCGGCAAGAGCGATGATGTTACTCAGCATAGTTAGAGATAGCGGAATGGATCAATGCGGTTCTTGTTTGCAGGAATTAGTTCAAACTGTTGTGGTTACTCGATGTGAACATTTGTTTTGTATAGAATGTGCTAATAAGAATATGAACAATTTGCCAAGTTTAACTAGTGTTACTATGTCATCTGAGAATCAAGATGTTTCAACGGACTGTCCAATATGTGGGCGGAAATTATTTTATGGTGACGTTTGTGAAATTAATGACTCTAAAGATCTTGAGAATGACCATATTAAGAGATCTGAAAGAGAGAAGACAGCTCATAGCACCAAAGTCAAGGCACTAATTGAAGATCTGGTTCAAGCAAAGGAAGAAGGCGTGAAGAGCGTAGTGTTCTCACAATGGACCAAGATGTTGGACTTGATCGAGGTAATGTTATCGTTTTCAAAGTTTTTTTATTAAGAAAATTAATCAAATTTTTACAACATATTTAGGACGCTTTAAAAGAAAATGATATTATTTTTACTCGATTGGATGGCACGATGTCTCGTGCAGAACGAACACAAAATATGGATACTTTTAAACAAAAGGATAAAGTGAGCGTTATACTTGTTTCTTTAAAAGCTGGTGGTGTTGGGTAAGTTATGATATAAATTATGTGGTATTCTTTATGATCAAATTTTCCTTGATTTTCTTATGTAAGTGGTTAATTCTATAATTCTAAATCCATAGGTTGAACCTAACAGCTGCTCAACGAGCATATCTTATGGATCCATTTTGGTAAGTGATTACGTATTATTACGAAAGATAAAGAATATAAATATGATTTTATTTTATAAATTGACCATCTCTTTCTTTTTTTTTTATAGGAACCCGTCAGTTGAAAACCAAGCCATCGATAGAATTCATCGTCTTGGTCAAACTTGTGCCGTAGATACTGTCAGATTTATTATCAAAGTAAGTCGAGCGATCTTTAATTATATAGAATAAGTTCATTAATTTCATTACGTTTATTTATAGGATTCAATTGAAGAAGGTATCCTCCAATTACAGGAGCGCAAGCTACGACTTGCCGAATTAACACTCTCTGAAAAACTAAGTAAACAAGACATTACCAAACATAGATTAGAAGATCTTAAAGTTCTTTTTAAATAATTTTAAATTTAAATTATCGATAATTTAGTCCTAATAATTAATTAATTAATAATAAATAATCTTGAAGCATTGATTACTTATTACCTTTTTTTTTCTCACAACTCTTAACTTTATTATGTCTGGTTACATTAAATTTTAAGAGTTGTATGATAGACACACGTTTAATATCATTTATACCTTTTAATGGATTTGAACCACTTATTTATTAATTTCTCGTTTAATTTGTTAAAGTAATTTATTATTTAAACAAATTTACATTAAACATTGAAATTACTTTTAGAATTCTTTGAAATCATAGATTATAATATGTTCTATTGATTAATTGTTTGCTTCAAATATAAAAGTTGAAGCAAATTAATTTGATCGAAAGTATAAATATCTTAGTTGACCTCAAATTTTATTAAGTTAACGAAAATTTAATAAATAGTATTTATTTAAATAAATTGTGAGCAATCACATTATAATATAGTTTAAATTATATTCATATTATTTATTATACGCATAAACGAATTCCTTATCTAAGCAGAGTTAGTTTGTATTATTTCTTGACTTGATTCTAGAAAATCGTCGTCCCGATGCTAATCATTTTTTCTGGCTCTATAGATGCTCAAAGATAGAGCGGACATTTTATTTATTGACAAGAGGTAGTGAGAGTTACAAAATTCAAAGGTAAAGCGGACATATTACCTTTCTTGATTCTTTTTATATTCGCCGAGAAAAACGTGATCACCATCACGTGTCTAATCAGTGCATTCACCAGATTTTCGTCACATGCCGAGATACAGTGCGCAATACATCGAATTCTTTGTGTTTGGCACAGTATCGAACTGACGATAAAAAAATAGAAATATTATGAGGCGGTATGGAATATTATTAAAATGAATTATTGCGGTAAGTGTGAATCGGAAGCCCTCACCTTGTTTTATTTTTTTATCTCATTGCTAATCTCAAAAATTCTTCGAAATCATTTTATCTCGAGAAGTTCTCTCGCGAGTGATATAGATAGACGAAAATTCTGTAAATATGGGTGGGATAATTTATTTCTGAGATCTATTGTAGTAAAAGAGTATGAGAATCTTGTAGTTAGTAGCGATAGGAACAAATTAGTTATAGATACGTGACTAAAAAATTCAGCTTACTCTAATTAGGTAGTCAGTAGTCACATTGCGTCAATTGCGTAATTAACTAATCAATTTGTCAATTTGTCCTAATCCCATTGTAAATTTTTTTCTTTTTCTGAATTGTACTGTACAACTGTCACCACTTTTTTTGCCATGTCTGCAAGTGCATCATCTACTAGTGCTGATCTCCCGACAGGTGAACAAATTAATAAATGGGATCGAGATAGGGTTAAGGATTTTTTGCTAAAGAGGGCTGAATTAGGGCTTGATGAAAATGAAGTTGATATAATATATAATCAGAAGGTCTGTGGTAAAACCTTCCTTCATTTGAGTGAAGAACAACTTACCCGTGAAACTGGTCCGTTCAAACTGAAATATGGGCCGGCTTCAAAAATCGCAGTAATGGTTAACCAAATCAAAGGAGGTAAGCGAACTTCATTTTTTTTTTATCTCTTGCTCACACCATGACATATTTCGCCAACAATACCGAATACTTACTTATTCTTGTGCTTTTCTTCCTGCTTCTTATCGTCAAACCTGCCCAAAAAAAACACATTCCCGTTATCGTAGAGCAACCCGGTGCCGGTAAGTGGGTCATAATAAATTTTGGTTAACGTTATGAACGTGATCTGACTCTGTTTGTTGTTTCCGTATTTTCGTCTGTGCTGTGATATTCTCTGTTTTCTCCGCTGTTAATTCATTTCTTGTTCATTAGAGCTTGGAAAAAAAAGAAAAGCCATAGAAGAACGTAAGAACACAATTGTTTTTGTGTCATTTAACCTTTTATCCAAATGTTTGATCATTTATTTGATCAGTTGTAAAATTACGACGAGGAGAAAGCAATGGAAAGTCAACGGTGCCCTGCAAGGAAACGATTGGTCTTCTAAATATTCTGTGGACCCAATGGATAACGAACATCCTGCGCAAACCAACCTGCTACTTAATAAGATTTACGATCGTTCTTTCACAGGGTTATATGGAACTCGGGCTTCTGGAAAGACTACGCGGATACTAAAAATAATAGACTATTTGTATACAGAAAAATTCTTATGCAACTAGTGAGTTTAGTTCTTGTCTGCTGAACGGCCGCTCTGTCACATTCTACCTTACCATTTTTCATGGTTTTTCGATTCAGTTTGTCTCTCGAGCAAGTCAATGGATATGATAAGAATGCCTTCTGGAATTCATTTGGCTATGCCCTCAGTCTTGGTAGTGAAAACCGCTTTTTTGATTCCTGTGTAAATATAACGGGTGCTCATTTGTTCCAGAAAGCCTTTGTTATCCACGCTATCGTAATAATTGGTACCTTCAGCATCTTGCACCTCGACTCCGGAACTTCCAGCTCTAGGCCAAACTTAGTTTCACCCTTCAATGTCAATGATCCGGTTCAAAATCCAAATTTTTCTTTGAAGGAAGTGCAAACGTTGTTTGGGGAATTTGAAAATGAAAATAAGATGAAAATCGAAGATGAAGTAATCACGAATATATATACACAGACAAATGGGTATGTGAAAGTGGCCAGACTAAAATATAAGTTTAGCTTATACCGAGTCTATTTAATATATATATTATAGGCATGCTGGTCTTGTTTGTCTATGCGGGCGTGCAATCGAAGACAACTTGATCAGTAGAATAAACGATAACCGAACATTAAGTTATGAAGCTTGGGAGAGTTTCAAACTCAATTCATTAATGGATGAGATTGCTCAGTACCAAACGTTTCGAAGAATGATTCGTTCTCTCTTGGACACCAAAGCTAATACTGCAGTGAGATTTTTCCGGGATTATTTCTGGTGGACGATGTTGAGCATGAAGTAGGAAATATCGTCGACACTGATAGTGCAGAATTCCTTGCTGCCGAAGGGGTTCTAATACCTGCCACAAGAACTAATAGTGCATTTAGGCTTTCCTCTCCTATGGTGCGCAACCTGGTTCTTCAGTGCGTGATCCCTAAGGTGTTTCCTTCTTGTCCACGAAGGGATCTCCCTTATCTTGGTCATTCTCGTAATTTAGACATTTTAAATGTCTTAAAGTTTGCCATCCCAACATTTGACGTGAACGTCATTAAGTATGCGTGTGATCGTTCATTCAAGATTGCTAAAGTGCGTGTGAATCGTGGTATGAATCAGCCTGTCCCCAGAGTGTGTGTCTACGATTCAGAGCTTTATCGAGTCTTGTGGAATTGGTTAAGTAGGTTTAAATTTCAAATTACTGGCCAATGGCACTTGATATCTTATAATGGTAACAGGAATAAACATAGTTATAGTGACATATTCATAAGGTCACCCTATGGTCAAGCAATAGTCCTCGAACTTTTGGCAACGGCGACAGAAAGCGAGCTTAATGATCACTATAATCGGGTTCTAAATTATGCAAGATTACTCTCTGCAAATGAATCTTGGATTGTGCACTTTACGTGCGAAGATGACTATGATAAACAGCCACACTGGCCATCTGATGCTTTATTAAAAGAGAATCTTTTCGTTATACACATTTACCATGACATAAACTTTAGGCGAGTCGATATGGTCACATGTTGGTGGAATAACAGGAAAAATGATAAGTCTACGTATAAACATTCGAGCAACTTATCATAGGATCGAGATTTGTAAAGTAGATCAAAAAGCCTCTTTATCATGCTGACTTTTTTTCTTTTTTCGCATATACAATGGAATAAGAAGCAATTCCGGTTTCGGGTGTTCCGAAACGATCTTACTATTTACGTGGTCAATGGAATCATAAATTGTCCTTTTTGGCGCTAATTATTATCATTATTGTTATTTCGAATTAGGCGTTTAATAGCAATAGCAATAGTAAACGCTCCAGTTTAAAAATAAACCTATTTTTTCTTGCTTAATTAAATCGAGTTAAATTCTCATTTTCACGTGTAGTAGATTTCCTGCAGTTTGGCATTGTACAACTCTTCGGGAAGCATGCCTTTTTGGCCTTACCAGCGATATTCATAGGGATGTGGCAATTCCTCAAACAAAAAATCACCGGAAAATTTAATTCACGTGATGCAGGCTACGCCACGGAGGCGCAGAAAATCTTTATCGATGTTTAATAACATAACATAATGAATTTGGTAGAATTTCATCTGAAATAAACTCTATTGATTCTTCGATTGAAGCTCTCCAGAATGAAATGATTCGTCATTATGCGGACCCTTATAATATACGTATGAGATAGTGGTTTAATTAATCTATTATAACTTTATCTTATTTGTCCAGTAACAACGTTCTCATACTTTTGTACCATTAATAACTTCAGAATTCATACTATAATTTATTATAAGTCCTGACTTTAATCAAATTACTTATCCTCGTAAAAATACAATTGATATCACTAAATACATTCAGATGTCACAACTGATTTAGCCTTACTTGACCAAAATCTCCCCATAAAGAATTAAAACTAAATTGCTAACTATCCTTCACAATCCTACAACCATACAATCCATTCACTATAAGAAAATCTTTCAATAAGTTGATATTTTTTTTCCTTCATTTTAGAGAGATTTTGGTAATAAACCGAACAAATAATTCTTGATTATATACATTATTACATATCATGCCATTTCAATCTATTTCTTAGAAGACTAAGATTATTACTTGTAAAATTGAGAAAATAAAAAGTTAATTAGAATTGATTTTAATGACATAAAAGAAAAAGCTTTTAATAAAGTTATTAAAGTTTGATACTTACAATTTTCTGATGCTTAAGGAAAATATTCTATGATTTTTTTTTTTTTAATTGGCTATTTTATCAGTTTTATATTCCAAAGTATAAACCATAATATTATAATCTATATTTTAATTGAAAGTTTTGGTACATCCTTTTTAAATTCCTTAATAATATCAAATAATAAAAGAAAAGATAATACATTTAAAGTCAAATATAAGAATACAATTTACGTGATTATCTAATTAACTGGAAAACCGTCTTGGCGTGCTTATTTCATGGCTGTCCAAAAATCTTTTGGTAATTCTAGTAGTGATCGATCTTACATATTTTTCATTTGCTAGATCACCTCAACGGCCACAGTTAGATCATGGCCGATTTAGATTCTTTTGCTGTAGAGTTTTCATCAATAGACTTAAAGTTTGGGAAATGGTATGGCAATAATTTGTAAAAGTACCCAAAGAAAGTCTAGTCCACTATCACTGGCCAATGCATAGTTAAGAGGGTTGTCAATACGACAACGTTATTGTCATGGCAACCATTGTGTTTTGCTTTTTTTTTCTGCCCAATATTATCATCGCTTGATTCTTTTTCAGAGTAGTATGGGTAATTTGAACTTCTGAACTCAAGCTATCACAAGCGTCTCTAACCCATTTTTTTGGTATCCATCATATCCAGCAAGAGTCCATGGGGAGCCATAAGTGGAGCATTAACTGTCGATCATCCAAAGCATATTCTAGCTCTCGAATGCATGAACTTGCCCAATATTATTGTTCTAAACAACCTTTCATAATCCTCATGATCTTCTAATAATTTTAGTATCATTTTTCATCAGTTGATTTATAGTGTAATATAACGGCCTATTTACCAAAGTCAATGAGAATGATTTCTTAATCAGCCAATTTATGGCAATTAAATCTTGAATATCCTTATAATAACAACACACACCAGGACATCTCCATATTATCAGGTTGTCTTGAGTAACTCAGAACTCTTGATATTTAAATGAAGGTTAAATTTACTATTTCCAGCGATATTAGTTGTTTCAAGCACTACATTAGGAAGTCGCTTAAGTTGTTGAAATAGAGCATCTTCAAATTATGTACCATCTATATTATCCTGAGCAAGAGCATTGAGATAAGCTTGAGGTAACGGATAAAATTTGTACAAGTCCATTAGCGCTTCCTTGGCAGCTAGACAAATTGGATTGTACTGTTTTACATATCCTGGTCTACATATTCATTGATCTGATACACAATTCCAAAATCCAATCAATTACTTGTATGAGTCCAGAACTCATTCTTCAAAAAATCGGATATCATAATTTATTGGATATCCTCATGGATTACCTATAACAGATAAAATTGGGTTTATATGAATTGCTTTAAAAAATCTAATGTTAAAACTCGTAAATATAACAAACCATCCATTATTCTTCTTAAGTTTTCATATCTTATATTTATTAAATTAATTCAAATATTTATTAATAGTACCAAATAAAAATAAAAAATAAAATAGCAAGATATTTACCACGTTTGAGGGCATTCCATTTATTGCGACATTGAATTGGAGTAGGCGTAGACCCACTCAAATCATGCTGTATTTCGAAAATTATCAGGTAGAAATATGTCTGCAACCTTGCATAACAGATAATCAATTGAAAGATTACATTCAATTTTGCCATTTATGCTATTATATTTTAATTTTGAATTTTTACATTCTGAATATAATTTTTAAAAGGATTATAAGAAATTAAAAGAAATTTAACATATAAATTGTTATTAATCAAATGAAAGTGGTTTGAAAAAAATTGTCCAATTGGACACATGAAGGGAAAGATAAGGAATTATATAAACTAATACTATTTATTTTCGTAAGGAACAGGGCTACCACTATTAATTTCAAGTAAATAAGTCGGTAAACTTATCTAAAAAACTATTAGTATCTCAGGTATCTTCTTCTTCTTCAGCCTCTTCGCTAATTTCCCTTTTTTTCGCAATCTCGGGCATTTCTTCTTCCAATAATTTTTTAGCGTCAATAATCGTAAAAATTTCATCTTTTTTTAAGAAATTCCTAAAACATTAATTCAAATGTTGACTTAATGTAATTCACTGGATCCATGACGGACCATGACAATCAGAGGTATACTACAGGTTTTCATTACAAATAAGGTAGCAAGTGATTGCCAAAAGAATATGACTTCCCAACCCATGGTTTCATAAATACCATATGACTTAAATAAATGAGTAAATTGAACTATATAGAAATAATTTAAATAATTTTTTAAACTCCATCTCGATTAAAGATATGATCAATCAATTCTCCTTTTAAAATAATAAAATAATACATTAATAAATTAAATTTTAATTTACCGAACTCTTTTGTTGGAAACTGCGCTGGATTGGAAGGAAGTAGTAAACTTACGGTAAGGCATATCGTCTGTGGAGCAATTACAATTTTCTGATGCAACATGTGTCTTGCCTCAGAAATCTGGTGCTGATAGTAACTCCTTCTGATCCGTTAATTGCATAAAAACGTACACTAGATTCTGCTGCAGCATAGCAAATCCAAATCATAAATCGATTTCACCGAAAAATATTGGATCAAGTTCATTAAATCTATCATCTAATTCGCTTTTGGCTAATTCAAAATTATTAGCGTCAGCCTTTTCTGGTAAGAGGTTCTGTTTAAAAACTGTCCTGTGTTTGCCTGTATTAAAAGGGGGATTTTTAAAGGAGATGTGCCTACTGCCTACTCATCGTGGTCAAACTTTAAATGATCCACAAATACGACCAATGAATTTGTAAGATATCTTTTATCCAATACTTCCGGTCCTTCTTAGTCTACATTTACATAGTGTCATCACTGCACGTAATTTCAAACTTATATTTTGCCCAAACTTTGAGCCGCTCCTAGAAACCCACATGCAATAGAGTTTCTTTATACGCGTCTTCGATTTCTGACCAATCGCGAGGGGAATCTTTCGGAAATAGACCATCGTTCGTTAAAGGAGTTCGATTGTAGCACGAGCGTTTCTAGAATTTACGACTCTATTTGTTCGTCGAAAATAAAAGCAACGCAAGATGTATTGCTTGATCTAGAAGATATCTGCTTGCAAACCAGGCGTCATAATAGCCACATTTTGACGAACTTGAATGATGACGAATGACAACCATGATTCTGATGTCAACAGTTTGTTTAATACCGACAAATTTGAATTACTTCTTAAAGAACTCCTTTATTATTTCCGGCAATTGTGAAGGTATTTGCGACTCAACTGAAGTTTTGGTAAAGGTTGATTGTGGACATGTTCAAATATTTATTAGGTTTGCTTAAATATAGTGCACCAAAATGAGAATAATTTGAAGGTATGAATCAATCAATAAGATGTGATTTATTTCCAAAAAAAAATTTTTCTAAGCCACACGAATAAATAATTTACGAACACGTGAATCTTTGCTTGATTCCGGTGATTGATCTACTGTACTCATTTTCCACGTCCCTGAATGTTACGGTCATAATTTATTACCTGTTACGTCTACAAATGTCGTGAATTTCTTTTGGGTTGGTTTCGTTTTCTTGCATTCCGCGTATTACAGGGATATTTTCTATATTGTACACCCCTGATATCCTGATAATCAATTTAACGAATTTAACGAATTTGGGTTCGTTGGATAGAGAAATCCAATGGTAGCAACGGTAGCAACGGTAGAAATGATAGTAAAATCGCATCTCTAAAATGAGTTATTCCGAAAACCCGAAAGATATATTTTATTAATATTTTATTAATACCCACGTAGTAATATTTTTGATATAAATTATGTAAATTAAAAAAAATTTTATTTATTATTAAAACCCAAATTACAATTAACCTAATTAACCTTCAAACAATCTTAATTATTACCCTCATAATAATAAAAATATTATAATTCATTTTTTTTTTTTTTTTTAAACTAAAATTAGATTAGAATTATTCTTACTAATTTCTTTAATACGAGACCAACGACTTATAGTACCCTTCTTAATATATTTTTTAATAATTTTTGAATAATCTTTCATATTTTCAATTGATTGAGAATATTTAAATTTAAATTTTAAATTATATAAAGAATTTAATCTACAATATTTTAAAAAAATATGAAAAAATTTTATATCCCATTTTACCACCTCTTGATAAATATAAAAAGATTTTAAATTTTTTGATAATTCTTTACCTATCTTATACATTAATAAAGTAATATTTTTATCATCCATAATTTCCAAATTAATTTTTTCCAAATTTTTACAATTTTGTAATATTAAAGGTATATAATAAAGTAATCTACCTTTAATTTTTAAATCAAAATCTCTTAATTTTGGACAATAAGTTGAAATAGTATTAAATAAATGAATATTATGAAAGAATAAACCATCATCTAAAGAAATTCCTAATTTTATTAATTTACCATTTGTTTTTTTAATTATATCAGAATATAATTCTAAATCAAGTTTAATTAAAGTACTAGTAGAAAATTTTAAAGAAGTAAGAAAAGGTAAAAATTGAAAATTAGACCAAGATTTTACTATATCAATAGAATCAATTCCTGAATCAGAAATTTCCAAACCAGTAATTTTTGTATAATTTAAAGATAAATCCAAAGGAATAAATTCATCAGATGGAATTATTAATTCATAATTATCAGTTATAAAAGAAGTAAATTTAATAATATTATTAATATTTTTAAATTTAAAATGATCAAATTCAATTTTTAAAAGGTGAATTTTTTTTAAACCACAAAGGAAATTAAATAAACCTTCATTATCACCACCAAAATAAGAATCACATTTAATATAAATTTCATCAATAGTAGAAATAATTTTACTTAATTCAATAAAAATTTGAAGGGGAATACAAGTTTGAAATTCAACATAATTTAAATTTAATAAAGAATTAGAAGAAATAAAATTTGATAAAAATTGTAAATGAGGGAATTTTCTTATTTTATTTTTTATCCAATCATTCAATTTTAAATTATAATTCAATCTTGAAGAAGTTTGAGAAGTAAAAAGTTTCACAAGTTCACCAAATAATAAAATTCTTTTTTGATCCATGATATCATTATCATAACCTTTAATAATTTCGATAGGAACACTTTTATCTAAAGTGATAATATCAAGATTTTCTTCTTCAGGATTTAATAAAAAATAAGAAACTTTATAAAATAATTCAGTAAAATCCAAATCCCTCAAATAATTATTATAATTACAAAAAGGGGTTGAAATTTTTTGATCAAAATTGATGATATTTTTTTCATAAAGAAAATTTTTTGAAGATTCTGATAAACATGAAATATAAGTTGAAATCAATAATTTTGAAGTTGTATAATTTTTTTTATGATTTGGTCTTATAGGATTTTTCCATAAAAAAATCACGGAATTAGAGAACCAATAACGATCGACCAAGAGACATTTTTGTAAACTAGTAAATTTTCTGGTACGAATATCAATAGTTTTATTTGCGTAATCAATAAGGATTTGAAAAATATTTTGAAGAATTTCTGGTGGAAAAAAACACGCGGTTGACATTTTTAAATAAAAAGTAAGGATAGGAAACGATAGGGGATTTTTTTTTTTTTAAAAAAAAAAAAAAAGTGTGGGAAAGAATGATTATTTATAAGAAATTTTTTTTCAAATCATTTATTGACTAAAATCAGATTGCTAACCTAATACAGTTAGCTTAACATATCGTCACATCAAATAAATGAAATATAAGGTATAAGGCGTAGTAATTCATCTATTTTTCACGCGTTCAAATTTTTATGAAATTTGCAAAAAGATCTTGATTTCATCATTTATGTATGATCGACGTAATTTATAACCATATTTGGTAAAGATCACTGACGAATATATGAGGTGTCGTAAATTCTAAATTTGTAGACTTTATCAATATCTCACGACGAGGCGTTTTTTAAATAAATCAGCCCCTATTTTATGATGAAGATCTATCGGTCAAAAAGTTTTTATACAATAACTTCAAAAGATCTATTTTTTAAATTCGAGTTCGACAATTCGTTTGAAATATCATGATGCATAAAAATATTTACAAAATATTTGATTAATCTCCCACATATGAATATTATAAGTATTTTTAAATATAATTTGACGAATAAGAAATTGTTGTTTTTTATTTTGATTCCAATTTTCAGAATTTTTATGGGTCCATCATATATGACTATATATATGACTGCGTAAATTAACTATTAATATTACTTGAGTTAACTGAATGTAAGGTAGCATCATCCATATGTACCGAAAATCCACGGAAATTGATCATTCTCAAACAAACAAGAGGTAAAACAATATTTCTTTTTAGGTATTAAAGATTTTAAAACTTTTAAAATTTTGGTAACGGTAATGCGTCAAAATTACAGGTAAAATAGGGAGTGATCAGCAAACACATTATTCCTTGAAAAAGAAAAGGTAAATTTTTTTTCTTAAATCCCTAAAAAAGATTAGAGATGAATTTTACTACGGGAGAAAAACCGAAAAAATTGAAATTAAATTTGTGTAATTATTATATAATATAATTCTTTCCCGTTTTAATTGTGTAACATTAATAGAGATGATTTGTTTACGAAAATTTATGCAATTCATTTTACATGCGCATTAAAAAAAGTCGATTAACATATAATATCATAAGGTTTTACCCATAATGAATAACCCCGAATATTTTTATACACTTGGATGTACATTACATTTGTTATTGTTGATTTTAATATAAATTAAGTGTGATGCGAAATTTATGGCTATTTAATGTTGTGTTTAATTTACGCAACTTTTTCTTTTTTGAATATAAAGAAGTAAAATGAAAAGAAATTGTATTTAATTTTTTTATCTTTTTTTTGTCCTTAAAATTTTTTTTTTTTTTAAAAAAAGAAAGGAATTTAAATGCTAAAGCAGGATTTTTAGCGCAGTATAAAATTATAAATTTTTATATTTACCCTCATTTATTTCAATAGACATTCATCTCATCCCCAGTATTTATATCATTCCCTCTTAACATCTTACCGTCATGAAACGTTTTAATGTTATTAATTATAATATTAATAGAGAAAGTATTATAGATTTACCGGATATTCATCATTCTCTTATAATCATACCGGAAACACTTTATGAAAATTCTGATATAATTTCAACAAATTCTGATAATAAATCAACTATTGTTGTTCCTACATTTAAAATAGAAGAGGAGGAGGAGGAGGAGGAGGAGGAGGAAGAAGAAGAAGAAGAAACGGTACAATCAAATGATGAACAATTTGTTGAATCAAATGATAACGAAACTAAATCAAGAGAAGTAAATGATGAAAAATCAAAAAATTTCGCTGATATTGATTTATCTGAAACTAAACAAAAGTATGTAATCTTAAATAGTTTATATTTCTCATATTTCATATATTTCACGTATTAATTAATATATATATTTTTATAGAAATTCTCTCTCTGCGGTAAGACCATCGCTTACAATTGACACATCTTCATTACCAGGTTCACATGTTAATAACGAATTATCTAGTAAAAGAAAACATAATTTTGATTGTTTATTTTATTTAAAAAGTAATAAGATTAGATTAATAATTCTTTCTTTAATTATAATTATTGCAGTCGTTATAATTGTTGTTGTTCTAGTAAAATAATATCGTAGCCAATCAATTGTTTTTTTTTCTTTTTTCTTTGCCTCTTTTTAATATATTTATTTTTTAAACTATAATGTATATAATATTTAATTTTAATTATTATTAAAGAAAATGCCCTTTTAATATTTATTATATTATAATTACTAAGTAAAGCCTTTTGAAAAAAAGATCAACCCTCTTAATTTGGAACGCCAAGTAAAGCATGATCAAAGAATTATGGGAAAATCTTTTCCCCGCAAAAAAACAGATTATAATTTAATTGTATAATTATTGGTGGATTATTTCAGTATTTCACATAAGTAAAACACCAATGGTGCAAATATGTAACCAGCTTTAAAATAAGCCACTTCACGTTACTCCAAGAAAAGCACGTCATTTAAAAATGAATTCAACTTGACTAATTATTCAAATTTTTAATTGGAACAATATACAGTATTTATAAAAAAATCCTGGATACGGGGCAGTATACCACCGATGATTTTCAAAAAAGTGATTTTTTTCGATCCTTTATATATAGTACGAGCAGATAGTTGAGTTGCTATCTAAAGCTATTCTCAATCAACCTTATTCACCTTTTTTTTCTAAAAATAATTTTTGAAACGTTTTTTTTTTTTAAAAAAAACATTAGTGTACAATAAATTAAGTGAACAAACAAATAATGCATATTGGGTCATCATCTGATCTCAAACAAATGAAATTCAGTTTTTTTAAATTGAAAACTATTTTAAATATTGCAAATTTGCAATCTTATTCCTATCTTTCGCTATTAGTTTCTTTGATCTTGGAAAAGTTAACAACAATTATAGTATATTATGTTTAATCTATTCTATTAAATTATTTTGAGGAGTTAAAAAGTATATACTGTACGTCTGTATTGTATTGTGTTCTAAGTTGAACCGATAGATAATAACATTAATGAAATAGGTAACAAATATAATAAGTTTACCATTTTTACATTTAATTAGTTTTTAATTTTACCAAAAAATTATAGTATGATGGCAAAGGTGCATATTAATGTTATCATATTTAAGATTTATTTTATTATTACTAATTATATGTTACTGAAATTTAAAGACTTCGATTACTATGAAAAATATACTTTTCAGTTAGTGAATCAGGAAACTTTTTCAGCATTAATTCAACAATTTTTACATTCACTTAAAAAAAAAGAAATAATAATGATATATCTTTAGAAGAAATAAATAGAAATTGGGATTAACTTTGGATGAATTGGATAACTGTGATATTGACGAGTTTATTAACCTAACATCAACAACGCATATTGAACAGATCTAAATTGCCTGAAAATTTTAACTATTCTAATAATAATTTAGATGAAAATACTCAATCAACTTCAGAATTTGCACTTGAGGATAATTTTTTTGAAAAAATCAACAAATTGCTTAGAAAACTCATGAATTAAAACCATTAGGTGTAATACAAATCATGTCAGATTATTAAACATAATTAATTTATTATTTTTTCATTCTGATATTCATATCATGTTTATTGGAAACTTTAGAAAAATATGATTACTATACTCAAAAGGAAAGAAAGAAAATTGCAAACAAAGTCACGCTCAATAAGTAAAATCTCATGGTAGTTACTACTGAATTAGGTACAATGGATATTATGGCTGCTGTTCATCAAAATCGATACTGAGCAACAAATTAGAATAAAAGGACTCCACAATTTTCTAAATTTAAAAAGTGAGATTTTTATTTTTATTGTGAAAATAGTTATTTTATTGTAATTGCCAAAGTCATTGCAGTATTTGAGGTAAATTATTAAATTTCTAGTAATTTATTGTTATTTTCTAATTTATTATTCTTTATGTTATTTAAGAAATATGGATCAAGTTATGTTTATATAAACTTATTACATGGTTTAAATGAAGGAAAAATTCATGCACATTTGTATAGTATCAAGTCAGATTCAGAATGTGAATTTATTCCTATTATAAGCCAAAATTGCATACAATTCACATATGAGTCTAATCCATTTCATTTTATTGCAGCACATTTGGATTCTGTTATGTAAGAATATTAACTTCTTGCTGGTTAGAAATAGTAAAGTTGGGAGATCTTCAGTATGCAACATATTTCCATTATGTTGAAAAATCTCGTAAGCTTGAACAATCTATTAAAGAAGCTGAAAAAATCATGAAAATATGGAAAAAAAATATTAATTCTAATGATGATGAGTGATTTTTTTCTTATTAAATTACAACCTTTAATGTGTATATGAATTATCAATAAATCTTCATTATACACTACTTTTGACTTTAATTTGACTTGATTTGTACACTTGATTAAAATATATAAGTTCTATTTAAAGTTGTATAAGGTGTATACTAATATTAAAAATTTGATGTATATTTATATGAATTCAATAGTATAGTAATGTAACTACTAACTAGTATCAAGAAATAAAGATATAATTAAATTATACTAGTGCATATATATTAAAAAAAGAATATATGAGAAATAAATATTCCTAAAAAACAGCCATATAAAATATATACTATAAATAACTATATGAAACAATATCATTTTTCTTTTATTTTTCATATATTAAGAAATTGATAAAATATTTATAAAAGTTTCATTTAAATTTGCCAATAAAATTGTTTAGAAATGAAATTTCAGATATTAAATGCATTTAGTTTTATTAGCTAAATTAGATGAGTTATTACTTTTTATTGAATTTTACATAAATGTTACTTGTTTATAATAAATTTCAGAAATTAAGTTTTACATAATAATTAGAATTTCAAAAAATCAGATACAAAATAATATTTATATGAATTTAATATTTAATTTATCATAAAATTTAACTACAGTTAAAATATAAGAAACAATTACATCATTTCATGTAAAAGAATTACTGTAATTAAATTTGTACTAATTGATTAATAATTACAATTATTTACACTATTATTTTGCACAAATATATATATTCTTCCAAATTTCTTTTTTTTATCTTTACCTTTTTTCTTTACCTTTTTTTATTAATTTTTTTATCCAAAATATTAAAAATAATGATTATTGAAGATTGTCTTAGAATAATTTTTAATGAATTACAATATGACTCACCATCTTTATATTCATGTATTTTGGTGAATAAATACTGGTGTAATATAACTATACCAATATTATGGAAAAATCCTTCTTCTTTAAAAGGATTTTCACCTTTTAAACTTTATAATATAATAATTTTCTTATTACTAAAATTGTCAAAAAAACTTCTATCTGATAATATTCCTGAATTACCTTTATCTATATTTTCTGATGATAAACCATTATTTAACTATATTAATTACTGTATTTCTCTCAAATTTCACCAGACTTAATTACAAATATGTCACATATATTAGTTAATAATGAAAAAAATAATTTTGACGAAAAAAAATATAAAGAAAAATATAAAAAGTATTTATTAGAACAAAAAATTTATAAGTTATTTATAAATAATTGTAAGGATTTAAATTTTTTTTGTTGGAAAATATCACTTTCTTTATTTAAATATCAAGGAGTAACTACTTGTTTTTCTCATCAATTATATATATTAGAAATTAATCTTATATTTGTGACATTAGAAAATTTATTTGATATAGCACAAATTTGTCAAATTATTAAACATTTAAATGTAATACATTGTGATAATAAAAATATTATGAGATTAATTATTTTTATTGATATTCAAAGAAATTTATAATTATTATATATAAGTTTTAGATATAAAGAAAATTTTTTATATAAATTTGAATCATTAAATGATTTAATTGAAAGAAAGACTTTTACAATAAAAAAATTTGCTATAAAATCATTTATTAAAATAATATCACCTAAAATTCTTATATCATTAACAAATTTACAGTACTTAGAACTTATTAATGATTATAATAGAAATAAAAATGAAGCAATTAAAGATGATTGGGATAAATATTTATCTATTGCTTCATTTCCAAATCTTCAATATTTAAAAATAACTAATTTATCATCTTTTAATGATTATATGTTAATTGAAAAATCTTATGAAAATATTTTAAAAATTAATATATTTAGAGGACAAATTCATAATTCTATTTAGGGAAAATTTATTTCTCATCCCGGGGTGAGATTGTTATTACTCACCCTCTATTTCACATGACAACTATAAATTTTTGATTGGATGATTTTTACAATTATGTCATCATCAGTTTTAATGTTTATTTGTTTATCAGATAATCTTTTTTTATTT
>JADRCO010000774.1:0-26648 GCA_021464525.1 Rhizophagus sp. LPA8_4_AMF
GGTGTTGCTTAAAGTTTGTTTTAAGGAGTTGATCGTTTCTCCCCGGCGGGTGATTTCACTTTCTTTTTCATTTAAGTTGAGATTGGCTTGGTCAAGTTGGCTGGTTAGAGCGGTGTTGGTTGAGTGTTCAGTTTCTAATTCTTCCAATTTTTCTTTTCAATCTTGGGGTAAATCAAGCGGCTTTTGATTTTTTAATAATTCTTCATATTCAGTTGAATTTGGGCGGGAATTTAGTTGGCTAATTTTCTGCTCTACTTCCGCTAAATCTTTAAACTCATGCGTCTCCAAGAAGTTTTTTAGTTGTTTTTGCTCCCCTTTTAGTTCAATAATTCACTCATTTAACTTCGCGATAAACTCATCTGCCGAATTAGCTTGGGTTCCATCCTCAAACTTTAAACTTAAAATCTCTTCTAACGCTAATTCTTTTCAGACTAAACCGGTTAATCTCTCTTTCACTTGGGTCGCATTTTGCCCGCCAAACTCTTGCTTTCAAATCTCTAATTCTTGTTTAATTCCCTCTGCTTCTTTTAATTTTGCTTGAATTTCTCCTAATTTTTCCTCCTCACTTTCCAATTTATTTTTTCACTTTCGACTAACCTTATCAACTTTATCAGTCGCCTTTAAGTTTCCTTTCCTGGTTATTTTATCAATCAATTCCGGCACTGTCGTTCCGGTCGCCGAAACTTCCGCCTGGTTATAAATCGGCATTAAAGCGGTTGAAATCACGCTCTCATAAGCCCCCGCAGCAGTTTCATTTGCCACCGAAGCATTCACCGTTAAACCGGCCAACGGATTAGCGACCAAATTATTCTTTAAATGTCTCCCCATTTCGCTCACTCCCAATCCGGCCATTAAAAAAATCGTATTTGAATGTTTTTTGAGAAAATGAAAAGGATTAGTATGTGAACTTGAATTAGTTTGACCCCGCTTTTTTCAAAAACTTTCCGTCACTTTTTTTCTTTTTAATTCCGCTTGCGTCTCTTTTAAGTCCGCCCGAGTTTTGGCTAAATCTGCTTTAATATTTTTAACTTCTCCCCCGGCCGCTTTCACATCTTCTTTCATTTTTTGAGCCACTAAAACTTCCTCCACGGCATCTAAATCCTCGTGAGCTTGGAGAGAATTAAGTTCCGCTGTATACGGAGCAAACTCTTTTTCCTCTGCCTCCAATGCGGCTAATTTTTTCCCCATGGCTTCGGCTTGTTTCACAAAAATATCATACTCTGGACTCCCGGCTTCACTTAACACATATTTTTTAAGTTCTGCAATCTCCGTTCTAATTTCGGCTAAATGGCGAAGGTAATTTTGAAATTCTTCGTTCAAGTCCTCGTTTCAATCATTATTAACCAATTCCTCCGGCGTAATTTTAGCTTTATCCCGTAATCAAGCATAAAAAAGTGGTTCCCGTAATGCTTGAAGTTGCTCCGAAGGTGAATTAGTTGCTACTCAATCCCGACATTGGGCTAAACTAAAACCTAACTCTTTTCAAGGTCGGTAGAGTTCCGGAGTTAAATCAAAATGAATATTTCTTAATCCTTCTGGGGAAGAAAATTTAACCGCCATTTGGTTAATTCTCCGGTAGATTTCAGTCGATTGCGAAGTAAGTTCAACCGCATCTTTCAGTTCCCCGCTCTTTTCAATCTCTTTATTTAATTCTTCCTGTAAAAAATCATTCGTCACTTCGGCTTGGTTCACCTTTGTTTCTAATTCTGCTTTTTCATCATTTAAAGTTTGAATTAATTTAACTTTATTATCTGTTTGGGCTAATAAATTTCAGGCATTTTGTAAATTTATTAATTCTTTGCTCAGGCGTTCATTTTCGGCTGCTAAATCAGTATTTTTTTTGTATAAATCTCTTAATCATTTTTCCCGTTCTTGTTTTAAATTTTCATCATAATCATTTTGGGAAGTTTGAAAATTTTTAGTTAATTCAAAAAAATTTTGTATTTTATCTTTAATCTCAGCCGAATCTTCGCTAGTCTCCGAAGTTAAACTTTTTACTTCTTCAGCTAAACGATTTTTTTCTTCCAAAAGTGCCTGTAACTTTTGATATTGCAATTCTAATTCGGAACGAAAACACTCAATCTGGTTAACTGAATCTTGATAATAAGCAATCTTATCACTAGTTTTTTTCTGTTTCAGATTTAATTTTGTAAATTCAGCTTTTAAGAGTTCTTGTTTTTCAGTTGTAATGTTGTGGGCGGCTAGAATCCGATAATATTTTTCAATCTTTTTTTCGGCTTCGCGGGGGTCATTGGAAGTATCCGAAGTTACTTTTTGCTTCTTTTTCTTGGCAAGAAAACTTCTCCCTCGGCTTAAAATTGAAGTTATTTTCCCACTGTTTTTAGTATTTGGATGCGAACCGGGAGTAATTAAACTTTCGTAGGAGGAATTAGATTTTTCTTCTAAATTTTCTTCTAAATTTTCTTCTAAATTTTCTTCTAAATTTTCTTCTAAACTCGTCAAACACTCATTTTGTTTAGCCAATAATTCTTCGCCCGCATCTACTTCCGCCATCATTTTATTAATTTTTGTCGGCAAATCAGCTAGTTGCTGCTGGTAATCGGCCAATCAACCCTTTTCTCTTTCGGCTAAAGAAGTTAAAAATTCTTTTGAACCATCTAATCTTTCTTTTCAAGTTTCTTCTTTCACATTTGCTTCCACTTCTTTTCAAAGTTTTTCAAAATCAACCGTATGTTCATTAATTATTTTTTCTGTCGCTTCAAGTTCAGTTTCGGATTTCTTTTTCAAGTCCGCCACCGAAACTCCGGTTTCAGTTACCCCTTCTTCTGCCGGAAGAGTAGCGGTTTTTTCCATTTGTTTTTCGCCTGAATTAATTAAAGCCAGAGCATTAGCAATCATCACATCTACATCACTCTCTCCTACTGCCTCCTCCGCTACTTCGGTCTCGGAACTAATTTCAGTAATTCCTTCCCTTTCTCCTTTGGCTTCGGGGGTTTCTTTGGCTTCCTTTTCTTCGGGTAAAGTAATTAAATCAGAGGCATTTTTTTCCCCAAAATCTTCCTCTAAACCGGCTTCTTTCACGAGATTTTTTCAATTTTGCTCGGCAACCTCAATGGCAAGTTGAAAAATACTTATTTTATCCCACTGAGGGTAAACTTGTTGTAAAAAAGCAAAATTTTTCTTTCACTGCTTAATTAAATCTCACTGGGTGAATAAACTCGCCTGATAAAAACGCTCTTTTTCTTCAAGGGAAGCCTTTAAATCCCTGATTTCTTGCTCCCAAGGATTAGAAAAAGTGGAACGACGACTTCCCGCCGAACGACCTGAACCACTAAAACCACTAAAATAACCACTGGAACGGCGTTGGATAACTGGCGAAATTTCTCCGGTTGAATACTCATCCGAGGAAGTAGTTTGGGTAGTTTGTGACCTTAAATATTCTCAAATATCTACTCCGGATGGAGCAGATTGCTCGGCAAATCTTCTAAATTCGTTCCCTAAATTTAAGCCACTCGGGGGTCGAGAACTCGCAAAAGAATGTTGCCGGGAATGGCCTGAGGGGGTTGGCGGAGCCGAATTACTATAATTGGCAATCGCTTCTTTCAAATTCGTAATTTCAGCATTTCTGTCGGCTAAAATTTCCTTAACCTGGTTCAGATTTTCCTCCGCTTCATTTGTGGCATTGGTTAAATTATTCAGTAATTCATCCCGAATTTTCTGTAAATCACTAACTTCTTTTTTTAATTGGTTAATTTGAGCTTCCTGGGTATAAATTAGAGCTAATTTTTCTTTCTTATCCTCCTCATGAATTTCAACTAAGTTCTCACTTTCTTTTTAGTCAAACTGTTTTTCTTGGCTCTTTTTTTCAACCGCGTTAAATTTCTGTTCGAAAATTGTAATTTGAGCTTTTAAATCATAAGTATTTTTTTCTAATGCTTGGATTTGCTGTTTAAGTTCTTTGGTTTCTTTTTCTTTTTCTTTTTTAAATTCGCGGAGTTGATTATTATTATTCGTCTCATCAGTTAAATTTTGAGTTTTAAGATTATTAATATCTTGCTCTAAATCAGCGATAGCCTTTTCTTTATCGGCAAGTAAACTTTCAGTGCTTGTCAAAGCACTTTCCCATAATTCAATTAAATCCTCCGCTTGCATTTCTAAAACATTCTGAGCTTTATTGGCTAAATTATTCTGAATGATTTGTAAATTAACCAGCCGACCTGCGGAAGTTTCAATTAACTCTTTTTGCTGAGGAGTTAGTGGGGGCGAAGAGCCTTGTAATTGTTGAAGGGCTGTAACTAAGGCATTTTTTTCGCTCTCCCAATGGATTTCTTTTTCTTTTTCTTTTTCTTTTTCTTTTATCGTCACAGGTAAACTCACTATCAAAAGAGCCCGGTCGAGAATATTCCGGGACTCCTGGCGAAGAAAAGATTCTGCTTGTTCTTCGCTTTGAGATTCGGCTTCGTTAGTTACGATTGATTCGTCGGATTTTTTATTTTTAAGTTTTTTTAACTTTTTTGGTAACATAGTAGGAAAATTATATTTTAGAGAAATTTTTAGGTCAAGTTGACCTGGGGTGGAGCTTCCCGTAGGAAACCCGTTTTTTTTTTTTTTGATAATAAGTCTGTAAACTTGTCGCGAGTGCTTGGTCGGCTTGTTCGAGTTGTTGCTGATAAGGACTAACTGCTTCAATTAATTCATTAAACCGGAGCGAGCGAAACCACTCTAATTCCGCTCGGAAAGCGACTGCTTGGAGAACTTGCTCGTGGGTTCGGAGGGTCAGATTTTCTGCGGTGTGAAGTAGCTCGGAGAGACGACCGGCAAGGAGGGAAGTTAGAGTGGAGATTAGTGACGGGAGGTTCTTGTTTAGGTTCGTGGGAAAGATTAGTTAAATAGACCAGTTGGCGAAAGATTGCAAAACGAGTTAACTCATAAGTAGTGGGGTCGTAGTCGGAGTTAGTAATTTTAGCCGCCATTTCGAGTCAATGATTTAAGTCTAAACAATTAATTAACCGCTTAATTCCTTGAAATTGAAGTTGCGAAGTAGAGAAGTGCGGCTCTCGGTTTCACAGCTCTAAAATTAGGAGATGGTGTAATTTAGCGAGCAACTTATCGGTAAATGAATTTGCGGTTAAGTTAGAATTTAACCGATTAATCTCTTGGCGAAATTGCGAACTGGTAAAATTAAAACGAGTTAAGAGAAAACTGATTTGGGCTAGCTTGTGTCCGAAGTTAACGGAATTATTTTGGATTTTGAAGAATGTCATAACATAGATTTATAAATTATATATTATTATTTAAATAGTTTAAAATTAATTACCATGCCTAATCAAAAAAAATCTTCTATTCAAACCCAAAACTGCTTCCACTGTCCAAGCTTAATTGAAGTTAAATATGTTCGTTCTTCGCATGATTATAGTTCCAAAAATAATTGGGGTTATTGAACCGAAAAAACGGAAAACGACCACTTTTATTTATGTGATAATTGTTTAGTGAAATTATATAAAAATTGTAAATGGGAGTTTCAAAAGTTAATTCCTAACAAAGAAAAACAGACTTTATTAAGGCAGTATATTTTTAATGGAACTATTAAAGGGGAGGTTAAAATGGAGTTTATTCCGGAGAAAGTTTCAAAAAAAAAAAAAAACGGTTAGTAGGGGAAGATTGAGTTTGGGAAGTTAGAGATTAAATTAAGTATTATAAATAATTCAAAACTTCTGATTTTTTAAAAGTAGAAAACTAACTCTAAAAAAGAAATTAATTATATGGATTAATCGGTAAAACTAATTTCATCGTTTCAAAATTTTCTCAGGCAAAAAATAATATGGAATTTATAGTTTCAAACCGAATGCAAAAAACTAATAAAAAAAAAGTTGTGGTAGGCTTAAGCGGAGGAGTAGATTCAGCCGTGGCAGCCTACCTCTTAAAAAAAGAAAGTTGGGAAGTAAGGGCAATTTTTATGCAAAACTGGGATGATTATTTGGGTAATCAGCCTTCTACTCTTTGCTCCTCGGCCCAAGACTGAGAAGAAGCCCAAGCGGTTGCTAGTCAACTAAATATTCCACTCCATAAAATCGATTTCATTCGCCAGTACTGAGAGGAAGTATTTACCAACTTTTTACAAGAATTAGAAAAAGGTCGCACCCCTAATCCGGACATTTTATGCAATAGCGTTATTAAGTTTCATTATTTTGTTGAGTATGTAAAAAAAAGTTTCCAAACTGATTTTCTGGCTACTGGCCACTATGCGAAAATTATTTGTCAAAATGAGGAATACTATTTAACTAAACCGCAAGATAAGAATAAAGACCAGACTTATTTTCTTTGCCAAATTGACCGTCGTTTGTTAAGTCGATTAATTTTTCCTTTGGCCGATTTGACTAAACCCGAAGTTCGTCAACTAGCTCAAAAAATAAGCCTAATCAATGCTCAAAAAAAAGATTCCACAGGAATTTGCTTCATTGGAGAGCATAAATTTGAGAAATTTTTAACCAATTATTTTCCCAAGAAAGAAGGAAAGATAATTGACCTGGATAATCAAAAAGTACTTGGGAAACATTCCGGGACAGTTTATTTTACTATTGGTCAACGCAAAAACTTAGGTTTGAGAGGACAAAAAAATCCTTACTATGTGGTCGGTAAATCTCAAACAAAAAATATAATTTATGTGGCTAGTGGCTGGGAAAATAATTGGTTATATAGCGAATGGTGCAAAGTAAGCAGAATTAACTGGCTAGTAAAAGAAAATGAATTAAACAATTATCTCGCTTCGAAATTAACGGCTAAATTTCGTTATCGTCAATTGGAAGTCGCCGTAAAAGTCTCTTTTTTAGGAGTTGGATTTCAAGACCTAAAAGTTATATTTTTACAGAAGCAGAGGGCCATTACTCCGGGCCAGTATGCGGTTTTTTATTCGCAAGCTATTTGTTTAGGAGGGGGAGTAATTATAAGTACTGAAAAATTAAATGAGGATTGCGAGCCTTATATCCAAAAATAATAAGTATTTTTTGTCTCTACCTCCCAACAATAATTTTTACCTTAGATTTTAGGAATTAGTAGTGGAGTAATGTTATTATTCTATTGGTTAGATGAAGTTCTCCTAATTAAACTTAAAAATACTAATATAAGAAAATGTCAATTGTTGTTGCTTTTATTTCCGCTCAAGCCCAAGTTGGAAAAACTACTTTAGCCCGGGCATTGGCGCATACTGTCGCCCACCGAAAATGACAAGTTTTGTTGGCCGACTGCGACCCCCAAAAAGAAATTAGTTATCACTGGCTCCAAGAAAAACAAAAGGACCGAATTAAAGTTAAAATTTTCCCCACTATTCAGCAAGCCCTCCGGGAAGCTCCGAAGTATGACTTGACTATTTTGGATAATCCTCCCAAAATTACCCATGCTATTTTGGAAATTGCTTCCAAAGTCAACTTAATTATTCAACCAGTCGGAGGGAAGATGGAAGATTTAAAATTAGCAGTTAAGGAATTTCAAATTTTGGTTCAAACGGGAGTAAAAAAAGAAAAATTAATTTTTGTGCTTGACACTTGAAATCTTTCTCTACCTTTTGAAACTGCTTATCAATACTTAGTTAAAACGGGTCATTCAGTACTTGAAATTTTCTTTTCTAAGCGGGAAATTTCCCAGCAAATTCTTACTAATTTGGAACTGGAATTAAAAAGTGATAAGTAAAGAAACTAAGAATCAAGAGTAAAAGTTTACTGAGTAAGAAAGAAAGCAAAAAGTGGTTAAATGGGTTAGAAACCCTCAATTAATTATAAGGTTAGTTTATCATAATGGAGAGCAAGTTTAGTACTTTTCTTGTCGCTAATCAAAAAAATGTTAATTTTGAGTAAAGAAGAGGAACAAAGAGTAATCAAAAAATAAATCCGACAAACTTTATATAAATGAATTAGAAAAAAAATTTCCCTGATATTTACGCTATTACTGACTTATTTTAATTCTAATCGTTTTAAGTAGTCCACGATTGGTTTTCTGGTTGGTTACTTTGGAGAGCCAGAGCAAGAAATAAATTACTAAAATATATAATATAGATGAAAAAGCCTCTTTAACATGAAGATAACCAACGGCAGTTATATTTACATGGTATTCATAACTGAGGAAAGTCCGTACTTGCACGAACTGGAATGTTCGTAGTTTCAGCGCTAGATCAAATAAGTCTAGGCGGCCAGTTTTGACTTTCTGGTCGACGGCCGGTTAAATACCTAAGTGCTTTAAGCATATGGTCTAAACCTTTAAAAGTGCTATAGTGACGATTAGGAGGGAAACCTCCGAAGTGAGACGACGTAAACCCCGCTCGCAAGCAATCCAAATTTTAATTGGTAGGTGCACCAAAGGAGGAAAAAAAATAATCCGAGTTTGGTAATTCAGAGTTTTCTGAGTTAAGATAAATCGTTGGTTTTTAACAGAATACGGCTTATTTCTTCATGCAAAAAAGTCTTTAGTAAGGGGGCATAGTTTTAAGTAAAATATCGGCCTCCAAATCCGAGGTTATGGGTTAAAGTCCTGTTGCCCTCGCCAATCTTAAATTATCTCTTTTAGATACTTTTTACGAGGTGCTTTTATTAGGAGGAGTTTCAACTTCGTTAGAGCTTTTTAAAATCCACTTTTTCAGAAGTAGAATTAGTAAGAGAATTATAATAACTCCTCACAGAGCAAACAGAAAATAGTGCTTGGATTTAATTTGAAAACTTGGGGCAGCAATAAGAACATTTTTAGATAACCATTCGGAGGATGAGCCGAGCGAAAATTTTTTCCCATGGTTAGCCGGATCGGCTTTTCAGAGTATCCATTGTTTTAAAACTTGGTACAAGGCGGCTTCGCTTTGGCGTACTCCTTCTTCAGGAAAATTGGCTAGTTCGGAAATGAGATCCGGAGGAATAATTTCTCCTTCACTGGCTCCTCATTCTTTCTCGATTTGGCGGCTTTTGGTCGTTAAAATCAACTTTTTTTCTGAAGGAGTAAGTTTTTCTAGTTTACGTATTAGCAAATTATTTGCCAGCAAAAGAGGTAATTCCTCAGCATAATTCACCGTCGCAAAAAAAGTGATTTGGGAGAGGTCAATTTCAGTCTGAAAATAAGGGTCGAATAATTTTTCTTTTTGGCGATAAAGACTGAGTAATTTAATTAGGTCTTTTAAGATTTGGTGGTTAGATACTTTTTCTAGTTCATCCAGTAGAATTAATGGATTACGACAGCCACTTTTTTTAATCGCCCACGCGACTAAACTAGGCTTATCTTTGCTCCCTAAAATTGAAAATTGGTTAAAATCACTTTGCCCCGCACAGGCAATCGTTTGACAAGGCCGACCAGTGGCTCGGCTTAACCGATAAATGAAAGTAGTTTTTCCAGTTCCCGGGGCTCCCACATAACAAATTACTTCCCGAACCGGAGTAAAATTTCCTTGGGTTGCGGAATATAAATAAACTTGGTCTTTGAACCATTCTTTTTCTTTTTCAAAACCAATATGAGCGGCTAAAATTTTTTCGGCTTCGGAGGGTGATTTTTGGTATTTTAAAGTGACTAGAGGCTGCTCTAATTCTTTTTTTTTATTCGGAGGCTGGTCGGGTTGTTTAACTTGCGGTCAATTTAAATCTAATTCTTGGTAATTTTTTATTTGACCTGTTTCTCAAATCTCTCCAAGGGCTTTTCCAATTTTTTTTTGGTAATAATCTACTTCATTAACTTTTACCGGATTACTAGTTGAGGATAAATCTAAAAGCAATTTTATTTCGGGTCCTTGTGTAGGAGTTTCTTTGAATAAATTTAAATTTAGTGATTTTAACAAATTTTTTTCCTCTTCTCTTATGTCAAACATTCAGCAAGCATATTCAGCGCAGTTTTCCTTGGTAGCAACTTTATCTTTCGATTTGCGATATTTAGTAAATTCACTCAAGAACTCTCTTAAATTATCACAAGAAATTCATTCAACTCCGTTTCGGTCTTTTCATTTTTTCATATTTATATAAGTATAAGTTTTAGTTTTGTACCTATTATTATATTTTTCTAAAATTATTTAATGTTACTGAGCGATCAATTTTATCTCGGTTATGTAGATATAAGCGATTTACTCGCCTGAATTGAAACTAATTATTTGACCGAAAAGGACTTTTTAAATGAAAAAACTCGTTGGAAAGCAGAAACAGAGCGAGAGCCCAATTTTTTTTCAGATACCGAATTATTATTTCTCAATTCTGATATTCTAATTTTAAAAGTTTTGGACGACCGGCAGGCTACTTTTTTAGCCCAAACTTACCAACTAGAAAGGCAGGAAATTTGCCAAAAATTTTTTTCAGAAAATAAACATATTATCGTGATTAGCCAAAGACAATGAACTAAATATTTTCAGTTTGGCAAAGTAGTCCAAAGTTCACCGGAGTCAGAAAAAGCGATAGTTTTACTCAAAGATGAAACTAGTATTAAAAAAAGTTTTGCTAATTGATTAGCCAAAAAAAAGTAGTATGAAATACTTATGTATTGACCCTTCCGGCTCAGGAATAACTGGTTTAGCCTACTATGAGGAAGCCAAAAATAAATGAGAATTTACCCAAATCCAGAGTGCTAATTGAGAAGAACATTTTGTTTTTATTCTTAATTATTGTCAACAAAAAGAAGTGGAGATTATTATTTATGAAAGTACTAATTATATTAGTTTAACCAACCGCAGCAAACATATGACGAGTTTATTTAAACTCTTTGGAGCGATTGAGAGTTTAAAGTATCTGCTCCCGCAAATTAAAGAATGCCGGTCAGTTTTAGTAGGTTTAGTTAAAGCACTTTATAAAAAAATCTATCAAAAAAAAGCCCAAATTGAGGGCTTAACTTACCGAGTTGGCCGGGGCGGAGGTTGATTATATCAAAATAACCGTTTAAGCCTTCACCAATTAGATGCCTTTTTACTTTTTAAACTGGCTAAAAACTAACTAGAGTAATCAAAAACAGCTCTAATTCACCCATTTTTTCAGTGTAATCGACGACAAAAGAATATAAAAAGAATATAAAAAGAATATAAAAAGAATATAAAAAGAATATAAAAATGCCTAAAGAAAGTATAATTTTTAAAATAAGCGGAACTGCCTGGACCTTGGGAGTAGAAGAAGCCAAAAAAGAGGGCTGATGAGCCAGATTAACTAATCGCTGAACTCCGGGAAAAATTTTCTTAACTCAACGAGTAGAAAGAAAGAATATTAATGGGAAAGGAGAAGTTTCCGTTCTTAAAATTGAGTTGGTGGAACAAGGAAAAGAGGAAATTGATGTGGCTTATGAATGATTACTAGATGGCGAAAGTTTAAATAAAAATTTTGCTATTCAAGATTTAGAATTAGACAAAACTGAATATCAAGCCGAAGTTGAACATTTAATTATTCCCCGTGCCGCCTATTATAACATTGTAGCGGATGTAGGCGATAGCACTCCTCCGGCCGACTTGGGTCCGAGTAATTGAACGCTGCCGGCTGACGCTACGATTGATGGAGCGAACGATGCCGACTTAAACCGAATGGTCGATGAATATAATAAAGAAATAAAAGAAAATCGTTTTATCCGACGTTTTAAATATTTTAAAGATAAAGGACTGGCTTCGCACGGAGCTTATTATGAGTTGAAAAATAAATATAACGATTATTACGAAAATACTATGCCGGACGATGCTAAAAAAGACATCAGCAAAGCCTTAAAAATTGGTGAAATACTGGGAACCACGGCTCGAACTGCCGATGAAGTAAAGGACGAACTTAAAAGACTAACTAAACATTATTATAATACGGTCCTGCCAGCCATACTCGAAAGTTTGTCCCAAATCGATAAATGAGTTAAGGAATGGAGAGACCAAGGAAACTTAACGGATGGTGAGCATAACCAAGCGGTTGAGGACTGACAAAAATCTTGAGATGAGAATGAGACGGTGAAAAATTATCAAGCCCTCGTGAATAAAGTGGCGAATGAGGCCAAATATTCAAAGCATAAGACCAAATTTGAAGAAGAAAGTAATAAAGAGGTTAACGGAGCAAAAGCGAACCAAGACTTAGCCGCTTGCGGAACTCCGGCCAAAATTGCGGATGCGGATATTCTTTCCTATGCTGATGCGGCCCTAGCCCGAAAAAAGACCATCAAGGATAATTTCAAAAACATTCGCCAGTTGAAAACTAAAATCTTGGCTCGTAAGCAAGCGGTAATTGATTTAATTGAGGATTTGGTTAAAAACGAGGGTCAAAAATTAAAATGTCCGCAATGTAATCTAGAATTTGACACACTCCCCGAAGTCTGAAACGGAGTAAATTATTGTAGCCAGGCTTGTAGTGAAAAAGCAAAGCAAGGGGGAAGTCTTTCCCAAGCCAAAACGGCTGCTATTCAAGCCATTAATAATGCTTTAAGCCAAGGCCCGGCAGTAGCAACCAGCGAGTTAGATACTGATTACCGGAACTGAGAAACTAAAATCAACGGATTTAACAAGGCGGAAGAAGTTAACAACTTCAAAGACTTGGTGTTGGCGAATATAAAACAAAAACGCGAACAGAAAAAATCTAACGAGGAAATCGACCAACTAGCCGACAATTTACCCAATAAATCCGGTTCGGAATTAATTAATGATTTAAAAAAATTAGCCGGCTACGAAGAAAAAACACACTACCAGACTAAAAAAACGGTCATTAATCAAGCCGAAGATAAAGCCTGAACCGAGGATGCGACCAGATTTAAAAATTTAGTTCAAGAAATTGTAGAGGCTAAAATGGCTAAATGCGGAATTGCCGGGACCGAATTAGGAAACGAGGAGAAAAAAATCTACCTTAAAATCAAAAATCAAAAGCACAATGATAAAGATCAATTAAAAAAGGACAGGCAAAAATTAGTGGCGTTTGTAGGAAATAAAGAAATCGAGAAAAAAATAAATAATTTACAGCAAGAAGTAAACTCTGCTAATAGCGAGGAAGAGAAAAAGAAAGTTAAAACCAAATTGTTAACTCTTCTCCACGAAGATAATATTTACGTAGAAAGCCACAAAAAAGAAATTCGAAGTCTAATTCAAAAATTAGATTCTAATCCCACTAATAACCCCGATTCTTTTCCCTGAAAAACAGTTTTATCCTTAACTGTTCTAGGGGCGGTAGTAGTAATCGGAGTCGCCTTGCTAATCCGCTATTGAAGACTCCGGCAAGAAGAAAAAAATGTTTAAAATAGAAAAAACTTTATAATTAATATAAGGAATAGAAAAAAATACTTCAAAAAAACAGAAACTCCGGTCCCAGTAAGGGACGGTAGTTAGAAGTTTAATTTTCCCTTTCATTATCCTTACTCGTGTAAGAATACTTATTTTAGTAAGGTTAGTCTTTCCCTTTATAAGAGCAACACCAGCCAAAGGGTAAAGGAGTTCAAGTCAGTTCTTTACCGTATTACCCTGATTTGAATAAGGAGAGTTTATTAAAACTCTCCAAGGATATTTTGATAAATGTCCTTTCATATATAAAAAAGTAATTGGTAAAAACAGAGGCTAAACTGTTAAAATTAGCAAAAACTTACATCTAAAATATACAAAAATAAATGAAAGTAAGTAAAATAATTGTGCCTTTATTGGCTTTAACAACATTAGGTAATTTTAACAATAACCAAACAATAGAAATACGACTTGAAAAGAAAGTAAAAGTTCCTTACGAAATTTTATCAAGAGAAAATGAGTATTTGATTAATAAGCAAGTTGTTTTTGAAAAGTTCGATAGTGTAGAAACGCCTATCTCTAATTCTGCGGCTGCTTGCGAGGCTTTATATCAGTCTATCATAGATACTTGTAATGCTTTAACTGGTGCTAAAAAAACAGCTTGTATAGCAGTTGCATGAAACACTTATCTTGCATGTATGGCAGCACCACCCGGTGGAGTGAATGATTAAAATAACTTTTTGACTCAGAAAATTAAGAGATGATAAGGAAAGTTTAGAGTATATAACAGTTAATAATCCCAAAAAGATTTTAGAGGGTAAATTAGCGAGAATGTATGCCTGTGAGGTTTACTTACCAGAGATGATGAAAAAAGGAAATCATTTGATTTATGCTGATAATCCTATTGATGCTCTTTGCTTTGCTTCAGACTTTGCCAAATTGTATCTACAAGGACTTATCAATCGTGGTTATAAAGTTAGTGAAGTAGAAAGCAAAGAGCCTTGGAAATTAGAAAAAGCGGATGTTAACTTAATTGCTCGAGAAAAGATAAATAAGTTTGAAAGCTTGCTTAAAGATGATAAAAGTGTTTCACCAAAAGTTAAAGAAGAATTATTGAAGAATTTGAGAAAAATGGGTGGGATTAAGACAAAGTAAGGGTAGGGAGGCCTTCGTTCTCTCCAATAATTGAAGTTAAACGCTTGAATCATTAGTCTCTTTTTCTTAATTTAAATACCAATTTAAAACTCTAATAAGCCCTTCCCAAATAAACTATAACTTTAGCCCCTTGGGAGCAAAAAAGGCATTTTTCTCCCTCCTTTATTTTTTCTTTTTCATTAATACACCGAATACTATAAGCCGGAACCTGCTCTTTAATTTTTTTCTCGCATTCTAAATTATTACAAAAAGAAACTAAAAATAGTCCAATAGTTCCCTCCTCAATTCTTTTTTTTAACTCAACTAAACTATCAACTTTGTAAAAGTGGCTATCCCGAAAACTAACACTTTTTTGGTAGATTGCTTGGCTAAATTCGGCTACTTGTTGGTTAATAACTCGAAAAAGCCTTCCGCTCCAGGCTCCTTTTTGAATTTGGCTCATCATTTTGGCTTTTTCTTCGGCTAATTGAGTTGGGGAATGGTGGGGAAAAATTAATTTATTTACCTTTTCGGCAAAATCTTCATGCAAGGGAAATATTTTTTTTTCTAAGTCGCTTTCTACTTCTAATTTAATGGGTATTCTCCGCTCAGTATCATCCCTTCGAACCAAGGTAATTTCTCTATTTTTTAGTTCGCTGGAACCAAAAACTATTTTGAAGGGACAGCCTTCTTTGTCCGCTTGGAGTAGATTTTGACTAACTTGGCTACTCTGGTTATATAATTGACAACGATAATAGGGGGTTAACAAACCGGCTACTGCTTGGTAATAGTTAATTAGTTCTTGATTAGTCTCGATCAGAATAAAAGCGATTTGAACTGGAGCGATCGCGAAGGGTAAAATTAATCCTCAATGGTCGGCATGAGTTTTAGCAATTGCCCCGATCGCCCGAGTAGAAGTGCCCCAGGAAGTTGAATAAGGAAACTGGAGTTGGTTATTCCGGTCTTGATACTTTATCTCCATTAAACGGCAAAAATGGTCTCCAAAATAATGACTGGTGGCGAGTTGTAAACATTGTCCGTCCGGGAGTAAACATTCGACCGTATAAGTTTCTTGGGCTCCGGCAAACTTTTCCCCTTCCGTTTTTGAACCCACAATTACCCCTAAATTTAGAATATTTTCGGCGTAGGTTTGATAATCTTTTCACATACTTAAAGTAAACTGACGGGCTTCGGCTTCGCTAGCGTGAAGAGTATGCCCTTCTTGCCATAAAAATTCGGTATTGCGAAAGAAAGGACTCGTATTTTTCTCGGCTCGAAAAACCGAACACCACTGATTAAATAAAAGGGGTAATTGCTGATAATTGCGTAAGGTTTGTCGGTATCAATCGTAAAACATTACTTCACTGGTAGGACGCAAAACTAACGGGTTAGTTAATTTTTTGGAACCGCTTTTTTCGACATAAAAACACTCCGGACTAAAACCCGCTACATGCTTTTTTTCTTTTTCGAGTAAATCAAGTGGGATAAGGGTTGGCAAAAGGACATTTTGAACTCCGCGACGGGAAAATTGATGGTCTAAAATAGTTTGAATATTTTTTCAAAGAGCCTGACCGTGGGGAGGTAAAATAAAACTCCCTTTAGTGGGACCGGGTCAAAAGAGACCGCTCTCAATTAATAACTGACGATATTTGTCGGGGGCTGATTTATTTTTTTCCATAGGGTAAATTAACTAATCATTACTTTTATTCGGGGTCTTTTTCTTTGGGAGGAACCGGCAGTCGCTTTTTTTGACGAAAAGGTTTTCCGCGCATAACTTTTTCACTTCAATCATTTACTTTCTGTTTCATTAGAGTGCCGAAGTGTTTCTTATAATCATTAATGTCCGGCACAATTTCAGTTTGATTTTCACTGGTTTTAGCGGATAAACATTCTCCAATTATTTGGCTTATATCCGGAAAAGCAAACCCAATTTCGGCTTCGACTTCCTCCCGGGAACCGTCCTGCTTAGTAATTTCAACTTTAGAATACTTTTTTTTAATTGCTTTAGTCTCCTGAACCACTTGGTCTCAAAAATTAGCCGGCCAACGAACTATTTTTTTACTATCCTTCCTTTTCTCATTTCATTTGAGTTGATTATCAGGAGTTTTATAACCATGCTCGTCTTTCATAGTTTTTTCAACATACCACACCAAACTTTCGATTTGGTCGTCGGTCGGATAAGGAACTTCAATTCGGCGACCAAGCCGCCCGGGACGAACCAAGGCATCATCCAAAGCATCCGGATAGTTGGTAGTAGCAATTATCGTAATGTTTAGGTCATTAGTTTGAATATGGTCGAACATTTTCAATAATCCATCTACTTCATCCCTTCCGGCCGCACTTCCAAGTCCGGTCATGTCCTTAATCCCGACCGAATCAATTTCTTCAATCAACATAACCACCGGACGGGGTTTTCGATTTTCACTCTGGGCGAGTTTTAGTTCCTTTTCCGCATGATTTTGAGCCGCCCGTAAAGCCGCTTTTTGGGCGAGAATACTTGAGCCTTTGTAAAGTACCGTCTCAAAATGAACTATTTTTCAGGCACAACTTTCGTTTTGGCAAAACTGTCCGGCGAGGTAAGATTTTCCCGAACCGGTCGGACCACTCAATAAAACATGCCGATTAATTTCCGGACCGTATTTGGCCCGGTAGTCGGGGAGATATTTGAAACCATTAATTCAGTTGCGAACTTGCTGCTGGATTTCGGGGTTAGGAATAGTTTCTTCAACTCATTTCGTATTTCGCATTTTAGGATCCGGAATTATAAAATTACTACTATCGTATTCTTTTTTTTTGTCTTCCTCCTCCGGAAAGTCTCAATTTGGATTGTTAAACCAGGGAGACCCTTTTTGCTTTCTTTCGAACCGCTGATTAATTTTTCTGATTTCTTGAGTGTTTTTTGAATTAACTAGTAAAATAAAGACAAAAAGAACTAAAAAAGCGGCTCCAATTAAATAATAAAATTTGTATTTTTTCCAGTGGTTAGAAGGGTTTTTAATTGCGGGATTAGTCATATACTTAAAGGTTTAAATTGCTCCACGCTGCTTCTTTTCTAAACAAAAGCGACAAACTTTTCCTTCCCGAGCGGTTTCTCCCCCTAGTAATTCCCCCCGATACTTGACATAGCAGACCCCGCAAGTAAATTTCGTCTCTCTCTCTCTCGCTGTCAGCAGGCAGGAAAAGAACTATCAATCATCCTATAAAACCTAAAAAAAATACTAGACAAAAACCTAATGCTCCTTTTTTACGGGAAGCATAAACCATGGCTCAAATTCACAAAGCAAAAAGTACTATAAATATTGAAATTGTAATTCAAATAATAGAAACTCACTCCCCAGTTGTTAGTAAATTATCTCTTTTCATATATTATTTTATATAAACTATTTTTTACTTCTCCCACGACTTAAAATCTGTTCCTGGTGGATTTGAGTTTGACGGCAAAAAGGACAATATTTTTTTAAACTTAACTTAACTTCTTGCTGGAGATTTCTGGCTCTCCGAGTGAGATAATTCTGACGCTTTTTACCTTCTTTTTTTAAACAGTTCTGGCAATTTAAGAACAATTTAACGGCTACCATGAATTATTTTCGTTTTTTCCTTTTAATTTTGGTTTTGACTGGATTGGGTTTTTTTTCTTTTTTAGTTTCCTCTTTCATTTGAGTAGTAATTCGGTTTAAATCCTCCTCCTTTATTTTTCGCCCAAAAAAACTTCCCATTTCTTGGTAAGATTTACGGACTGACTCCTGGTAATTTTTTTCGATTTCCTGGAGTTTTTTCCCAAGAAGTCAACGAGCAAAATAAAAACCCGCGATTGCTCCCACTAACAAAGAAACTACAATTAATAAGAGTGCTTGACCAATTATTTCTGACATATATTAATTTTATTATACTTCATAAATTATTGGAGCACCCGCAAGGAGTTGAACCCTGCCCTCCTGATCCGAAGTCAGACATTCAACAGCCGGTAAACTACAGGTGCTTTTTTTGGATATATAATTTAGTTATAAACAAAAATAAATGTTTTTTAAATATTTTTATATATGCTTTACGACTTAATTATTGTCGGAGCCGGACCAGCCGGTTTAACGGCAGTAATTTATGCTAAACGAGCCTTTCTAAAAACTTTAATTTTCGAAAAGTCTATCCGCGGAGGGAAGTTAAACAAAACTGCGGAAGTTGAAAATTATCCGGCCTTTCTTTCCATTAAAGGACCTGAGTTAGCCCAAAAAATGACCCAGCATGCTCTTAATTATGGAGTTGAGTGAAGCGACCAAGAAGTAATTAAAATTGAAAAAAAACTCGCCGAATTCGTTATCCAAACCAACCAAAAAGAAACTTTTAGCAGTAAAGCGGTGATTATAGCTTCCGGAGCAATTGAAAATGAACTGAAAGTAAAAGGAGAAAAAGAGTTTACTAACCGGGGAGTTTCTTATTGTGCGATTTGTGATGGATTTCTTTTCGCCAAAAAAGAAGTGGCGGTGGTAGGAGGAGGCTACTCGGCGCTCGAAGCGGCTCTCTACCTAAGTAATATTGCCGCCAAAGTTTATTTAATTCACCGGCGAGAGAGTTTCAGAACCGAAAAAGAAATAATTGAAAAAATTCAAACTAATCCCAAGATAAATTTTTTTTTGAATTCGGTAATCACTGAAATCCACGGGCAATCGACAGTCGAAAAAGTAATTATTCAGAAACTTAACACTAACACTTTCCAAGAACTACTAGTCCAGGCCATTTTTCCTTGTATTGGCTTAACTCCTTACAGCCAATTTACCCACCAATTAGGAGTTTGCGACCCGCAAAGTTATATTCGAATTAAGGAGGATTGTTCGACCACCATCCCGGGACTATTTGCAGCTGGCGATGTGGCTCGGAGTTCGGAAAAAAAAATTAAACAAATCGTTACGGCCGTTTCCGAAGGAGCCATTGCGGCCCAATCGGCGATTGAATACTTAAATAAAATTAAATAAATATGTTCCTTTTTGCTACCGGTTCTCGAGATTTAATTGTTAAGTTTTCAGTAGCCGGTTTAGTTTCTGCTTTTATTATTTATCGCAACTCAAAAGAAAATAATCGCCGAGTTTTTCAGTGGAAAAATATCTTTTTTCTTTTTGGGCTAACTTACTTGTGGCTTTATGCAACTCTTTTAATACATGAATTAGGCCATGCTATTCCCGGCCATTTTACTGGTTCGCAGATTCCGGAAATAAGTTTGGGAACTGACCCCACTCTAATTGTATTTTCCCAAGTAGGAAATTTGAAATTTGACCTGATTTGAAAACTTCTTCCGTTAGGAGGATATACTGCTTTTCGGGGTATAGAAACTAAGTTGGTTCACATATTCACGCTGGCTACCGGAGTAATTTTTGAATTTTTATTTTCTTGGTCAGTTTATTTCTGATTAAAAAATAGAGCAAAAGCAAGGGGCGAAAAAACTCTCGGCCAAACTTGAATGATTGATTATTTAATTCCAGTCATCTTTGGGGTTTCTTTGATTTGTAATTGCATCCCCTTTATTTTACCTGATTCGGATTATACCAAAATTACTAAACTCTTGTTAGGTGGAAAAGAGTAATTGGTGCTTATTGATAAATATTTTGCTAAAAATTAAATAATAATGGCTACCCTTCTCAGTCAGAGGTCTAAATCGAGCAAAAAAAAACTCCTCCTTTTAGCAATTATTTTTTCTCACTTCTTACCTTTAATTGTCGCTGCTTTTTATGATAAGGCGCTCCATTCCAGTCGTGGTCTCGAATTAAGTAAACTGAAATTTTGGCTCTGATTTTTTATGTGGTGGTCGGCCTGAACTTCTTTGTTGACTATTCCCTGGGCACTTTATAAATTATGGCGCCCGGCGCACCCAAAAAGTGGTTATTGAGAGCAGTTAATCGATTTAATCATTGTTGAAACTAATTTATTAAGCGGAGTAATTTTTTGCTGGGGAGGATTTTTTCTAACTAAACCTCACAAACCGACCATTACTTATCCCTTAGTAGGTCAGATCGTCACAGTTAAAGTCTGATATTTTTATAACTTTTTTTGGCACTTACTGGCTCCTGGATTAGTCCTTTATTATTTTTGGGAATACAGTTCCGTGGACCAGTTGAAACGGCAAAAAAAACTCGGTTTAATCGCTAGTTTACTTAATCCTACCCTCTGTCTTTTTTATAATATGCTTCGCCCTCATGTGAGTAATTATTATTCGGCTAAAAAATTTCCTCAACCACACGCTTATCCGAGCGACTATCCCTACGCTCCTTTTTTTTGGATTAATGCTCAAACCGCGAGCAAAAATGAAGCCCAAATTAAACAATTGGGACAAAAAAGTAGATTTTATTTTTGGCATACCTGACCGGACTGGCTCCAAAGTTTAACCTGGTTGACAATTACGGTAATTTTCTGGTATCTTGTATTTTCCGGCTTATTTTGAACTCTAATTAAACTTAAGGGCAAAAAGATTTTAAGGCCTTTTTTTTTACTCATTTTGGTTGGATTTGGATTTTTACTTTTTTTAAGTAATGTGATTTAAAATTAATAATATACTCATGAAAGTTCGTAGTTCAATTAAAAAAATAAAAGATTGTAAGTCTTGTTATACCACTTGTCGTAAGGGTCACCATTATATTTACTGTCGCAAAGACCCCAAGCATAAACAAAGGCAGGGTTAAAATTTATCTTTTTTTGAAAAACTTAATTAAGGATGCAAGAAAAATTTCTAAAAGCCTTAATTTTTGATCTTTTGTATAATAAATACTATGGGATAATTGTTTACGTGCGGATTTTTGAAGGAGAATTAGTTCGCGGACAAAAAATTAGGTTAGCAAGCAATCAAGTTTTATTTAGTATTGAAAGAGTAGGAGTAAAAGTGCCTCGAGAAGTCTTAAAAGAGCGGTTAATTACTGGCGAAATTGGTTGGTTTACGGCTAATATTTGAGATGCTCGAAAAGTTAAAGTGGGAGACACAGTCTTAGATTTAAACAATAACTCTCCTCCCTTAGCCGGCTACCAGGAAATAAGACCGAACGTTTATTCTAATTTGTATCCTTTGGAGAGTACACAGTATAAAGAGTTTCGAAAAGCCTTAGAAGAACTGCAAATCCAAGATAGCAGTTTAAGTTTGGAAACGATTGACTCCTCCCTTTTAGGTTCCGGATTCCGCTGCGGTTTTTTAGGATTATTGCACCAAGAAATTATTGAAACCAGAATCCGAAAAGAATATAATTGCGAAATTATTACTACTCCGCCCAGTGTAACTTATCGAGTAATTTTTGCGAATGGCAAAATTTTGGAAACTAACAACCCGCAACAAATTTCTGGTCCTGATAAAATAAGCACAATTGAGGAGTTATTTATTGAATTGAGTATCAACACTCCTAAAGAATACTTAGGAGAGATTAATCAGTTATGTCAAAATAAACGTGGTACTTTTCAATCTCAAGAGTGAAAAAGTGGTTCTTTTTCTCAACTGATTTACCATTTACCTTTTGCCGAATTTATTGCTGATTTTCACGATAAAATTAAGTCAATTTCGCATGGTTATGCTTCTTTTACTTACCAATTAGTCGGTTTTTACCCGAGCGATATCGTTAAAGTAGACATTTTACTAAATAACCAAATAATTCCAGATTTAACCTTTTTAGTTCATCGTCAGTTTGCTTATGAAAAAGCTAAAACGGCTTGTCAACACTTAAAAACTACTCTCAATCGAGAAAGTTTTATGGTTCCAATTCAAGCTTGTATTGGCAAGCAAGTAATTGCCCGGGAAACTTTGCCCGCTTTAAAAAAAAATGTTATTTCGCGAATTCACGGACCAGGTTCCTTGGACCGCAAAAAAAAATTATTAGATAAACAAAAAAAAGGCAAAGCCCGAATGAAAAAATTAGGGAGGATTAGCTTGGATGCTAGAAGTTTAAAGGAATTTTTAAAAGCAAGATAAGTTAAAAATATTTAATGGATTTAGTATTATTTGAAATTACTGGAAAAATCAGAAGAATAAATCAACTAAAAAAGTTGAGTTAGGAGAGAAATTTCGAAAATCCTCTTGCTTTCCTATTTTCCCTCCCGCTTATTAGTATTTTTAGCAAAAGAGTTCATAATCAGTTAAATAGCCAACACAAAAGATAAAAAAAACAAGCCCCAACAAATACCTTCCGAAATCTCAAATTGTCCTTATCGACCATCTACTCGGAAACAAAAACAATACTGATAAAAAAATCGTTTCCACCTTGAATTTCAAGTAAAGCAGGTAAGCGATTAAAAAAAAAGAGAATAAACCTTATCATCACTCTCCACAGCGAAGGAAAAAAAGGAATTTCACTTTTCATTTAATTAATTAGGGAGTTCAAAGAGATGAAAAACAATGAACTTCTAAACTATTTTTACAATTTAATTTGACTTGACTAAACTTATTATCTGTCCGTTGGATAAATCGCGAAGGGGGAGTTTAACAATTACTTGGTCTCCAACCACAATTCTTTTAAGCCTCTTAATTGTTTTAACTTTAATAATTTGGCCATTTCTGAACTTAACTTGAAAGCAATTATCTGGTAATTTTTTGATAACTTCGGCAGTTTCGTGTAAAAATTCTTGATTATTCTTCATAGTTAGTAATTATTTCTACTCCTTCATTCGTAATATAAAGAGTATGCTCAAAATGAGCGTTTAAATGACCATTGGTAGAAACTACGGTTCAATTATCCGAGGCTACTTTTACCTGATTATCACCAATTTGGACTAAGGGTTCAACGCAAATAAACATACCAGTTCGAATAACTTCTGGAGGACCGGTATAGTGATGTGAATTAGGAATAAAAGGAGCCTGGTGAAGATTTTGGCCAATCCCATGTCCGCCATATTCGGCAATCGGAAAATAATTTCGATTTAAAATATACTTTTCAAGCATTTTTCCAATCTCTTGATTAGTGGTAATGTTAGGTTTAATGTTTTGAATAATGTAATCTAGGCTATTCTTAGTTACTTTTAAAAGGTTCTTTTTTTTTTGCTCAAATTCGGTTAGTAAGTTGGAGGGGGAACCATTCTCCACTAGCACCGTTAAAGCTGCATCCGCATGGTAGCCTTGATAATGGCAAGCTACATCAACCGAAACCAAATCGCCAGACTGAAAAGGTTTATTAGTGGGAATACCATGGGTTAATTCATGATTTACCGAAACACAAATCGAACTAGGAAAAATCTGCTTCTTGACTTCATAATTTAAACTGGAGGATTTTACTCCCTGCTCTTTCATTAATTGGCTCGCTAGATTTTCCAAATCTTTTCCGGAAATACCCGGCTTAATTTCGGCTTTTAATTTTTTTAAAATGTAGGCCACGGCTACTCCGGCTTTTCGAATACATTCCAGTTTTTTATCCATTTAGAAAAATATAATTTATTTTAAGTCAGTTTCATGTTTTGCTCGCGCAATAGCAAGAACAGAAAAAATCCAAAAAAGGTTATTTTTTAACTTAGCGTTTCCTTTTTCAAAAAATAAAAGATAATCCGGCAACTAAAACAATTGCTACTCCAATCACTAAACTAACTATCAGTGTTCGGTGAGAAGGATTTTTATCTTTTTGAGGAGGAGATGGTGAGTTTGGTGGGATTTCGGGTATTTGTTCGTCTTTTAACTCTTTTTCTTTAATTTGGAGGGCTCGGCAAAAGGCTTTCAAGGCAAGTTTATTATCTATCCCTGCAAAAGTTAACATTAGACAACGAAAATCATCCTCGTCATCATATACTCACCAAAATTGACCTACAATTTTATTATTACTTTTTAAACTTCCGTCGGCTCGACCGGGCGAAAAACCAGGAATACGACCGTTAACATTAGTGCTAATTTCCTCGTCTAGTTTTACTCCCAAAATCTCCTCTATTTTCGGTTGAACTATCTTTTGCTTATATTCTTTATCCCCCGCACTTTTAGAAAAAAGAAAAAGAAAATGCATAGCAAGTAAACTACTACCACCATATTTTTTTTCGTAGGCTTGCTCCACTATTGCCGGTTTTTGCAAATATGGCTCTATTTCTTGGCGGGCTTTTTGAATTGAGTTTAAAAGAGTTTTATTATCGGTTAAGTTTTTTTTAATACCTAAATTACAATGTTTTTCTCATTTATCCTCAAACTCGCTAATTTGGTCCTCGGTTTTATCTCCGACCTCTTTTTCAATTATTTCGGTTAACCCTTTTTTTAAATAAACCTCCTTTACAACGGGGAGATTTTTTTTTTTATCACAACAAGTAGCACAATAATTCGCCCGGCTAGCCTTTTCACGATTAAGTGGAATACCAGTAATAAGTCAGTATTTATTAGTCAATTCTTTTTTACAATCATAACATTTTCGCGGATAAACCATTTTTTATTTTTTTTATATCTGGTCGGAAGGCCCAGAATCGAACTGAGTATCCCTCGCTCCCAAAGCGAGTATCTTACCATCCGACCCCCTCCCGAATTGGCGAAGACGGAGGGTACTGCCCCCCCACATGCAAAATTGCACACATGGTTTTCGAGACCAGTCCCTTGGCTATTCGAGGCACGTCTTCATTTTAATTTAATTTTAGTACTTAAACTTATTATATATAAATTATATTCAAGTGCATTTAGAAAGTATACATTTATCTGAAAAAATTAAAACTAGACTAATCCAGACTGGTTATCAAAAACTAACTGACGTTCAGTTAAAAGTTATCCCCCTCATTTTAGAAAAAAAGAATGTCGTCGCCCAATCCCGAACTGGAACTGGAAAAACGGCCGCTTTTTTAATTCCTATTCTGGATGCTGATTTTTGAAAAAATCGTCCCATTCGCCAGCAACCCCAAGTACTTATTTTAGAACCTACTCGCGAACTGGCCCTCCAAGTCAATAAAGAAGCCCAAAAAATTGCCCCTCCGACGAGTAATTTAAAAATCCTAACCGTTTACGGACAAGAATCAATTCAGCGCCAAACGCAAATTTTACGAGGAGGAGTAGATATAGTAGTTGGGACCCTTGGCCGGGTCGAACATCACTTGCGCGAGAAAAACTTTCAAATCAACGACCTAAAATTTTTAGTTTTAGATGAAGTCGACGAAATGATTAATGAAGGCTTTTTACCTACTACCGAATGGATAATTAAAAAAATTCCAGTCAATTGTCAAATCTTGCTTTTTTCGGCCACGGTTTCATCCGAAGTGAAAACCTTTGCGGAGCGTTTTTTAAAAAATCCCCAGTTTGTAGTTAGCCAGCCGGAACAAACCCAAGTTAACAATATTCAACAATATTATTTAAAATCTTACCCTACCAAGAATCAAACCTTAGTAGATTTAATTGTTTCGCTTAACCAAGATAAAAAAGCTATAACCTTAGTTTTCGTGAATACTAAGCGGCAAGTGGAATTTATTGATAAGTTAATTGGAAAAAAAGAAAGCCTTAGGCAAAAAGGTTTAGTGATTAACTTTTTACATGGCGGATTACGACAAAGTAAACGAATTAAAATTCTCGATAAGTTTCGAAACCGACAAATTTCCATTTTAGTAGTTACTGATGTGTTAGGACGTGGTATCCATATTGATGATGTAGACTACGTAATTAACTACGACATTCCGCAAAACCCGGCTTCTTATACCCACCGAATTGGGCGTACTGGTCGGGCCGAAAGTAAGGGGATGGCGATAACTTTAGTCAATTCCGAAACTGAAGTTAAAGATTTATTAAGAATTGCCCGTCGACAGGGGTTTAAAATCAACGAGTACAAGTTAAATTCCCAAAAAGGGGAAGATTATCGGGAAAAAAATTAATACTCTCCATGTCGTTTTAACTTTACTTTGAGATAAGGATTACGGTAAAACACTTTCACAAAACTACCCCAGGGATGTCCTTCAAATTCCCCTACTCCACTTAAAATTTCCGGTTGCCAGGGAACATAAACTACTAGGCTGTTAATTTGTTCCCCCAAGTAAATAATAAAAAGAGTAGTTTGGGGATTAACTACTTGCCCCTCTTTAACTTCACACTGTAAAATTTTATCCAAGGGCTCGAGTTTCTTTTCGTTAACTTGAATGTCTAAAAGGATTTGCAGACCGTATTCATTAATGATCCGCAGAGTATAATTAGGGTAGATTTTATCGATAACTCCGCTTAGCGGGCTGGTAACTTTCCAACCTTTTAAATTGTAAAAATAGTAAGCTTTTCCGAGTAATGATTTCTCCTTTTTGCTGACTTTTCGACATTTAACGGGCGAGATGAGTTCTTTCCCCCATCCTAATCAACCGATTAATCAAAGCCAAAAAAGTTTTAGTTTGCGCCGGTCGAATTTAAATTTCATGTGAATATATACTTCTTTTTTTGGAAAGTTTTAATCGAAAATATAAAATATAAAATATAAAATATAAAATATAAAATATAAAATATAAAATA
>JADRCO010000775.1:0-26646 GCA_021464525.1 Rhizophagus sp. LPA8_4_AMF
AAATACATAATAATCCAAACCTTCATTCAGAAGATCAAGATGAATTTGAGATTCCTGATGGTTAGTTTCTTAATTTTTTTCTTAATATTGTTTAAATAATATCTTAATTACTAATTTATATTATTTATACGTATTTTTCCTTTAGATGGATTTTAAAATAACAAACGATATTGAAAACTTTATTTTGAATTATTTAAACACTAAGGCTAGAGTAGTAAAAATATTTTACGCGTTTCTTAGTTTGTAATTTAAATAATTTTTTTACATATTATATCTTATCAATAAATTTAAACCCAAATATTTATTAAATCCAAAACATACAAAAAAAAAAAAAAATGTAATATTGTGAAAAAATAGAAATGCATGTGAAGTACTAATTTTAATTTTTTAAACTTTTTTTAAAAACATAGATACATGATAATTTTATGAAAGATGTTAACATTGTGACTGACTTTCCTGTCCCATCACTGATGCTTTTATATTGTTTTTGACAGTAATTTTTCCGACATTGTGATAAGCTGAATAACTTATAAATCTAACTAGTTGAAAATCGCAGTTTTAAGACTGAAAATGAACCGAACCGATCGTTGGCATACCTAATCTGAACATCCTTGTACACATCTAGTTTGATCTTCTGTAATAAAAATTTTTCATGGAAAGTACGAATCTTCACAATAAAATTGTTAATTTAATTGTGATTATATAAAGTTGAATGTAAATAAATAACCGATAATTTATATTACTTCATTGCTAGACTGTAATTAGTCTTTTAATCATTGAAGTATAGTACATATAACAAAGCACAAACAATACATAAACTAAATTTTTGAAAGTCAAGAACTCAGAATTTTTAACTTTTGGAATTATTTGCTTTCAAGATTTTACCTTTAAAATTACGAATCATCCAGACATTGTGATTAAACGAGAAGAGAAAAAGAGTAAAAACTTGGATATTTTTAAAATATTTTAATATTTACCATGGCTAGCTAAGCTGGTAATAAACTTTTCTATGCTCTGGAAACATTGGTATAGTTTTTCTGGGCCCGTCATTAACTCACTTTTTTTTGAAATCTGACAAAATCTCAATGATCCATAACACTGATAAACTGCTAAAGGTAGATAGACAATCTATCTATAAATGAAAATTTTAATTATTCGTGATAATGTATATTTAATATTGTCGTATCATAAAGCCATATGATGCTGATAAACCAAATAGTTAGAAATATCATAATTACTGTAATCGAATTTGTTTTTAGCTCAAAAAAAATAAAATATTTTTTTCCAACATTTTCTTTTCATTCATTTTCATTCAAACAAAAAAAAAAATTATAAATTAATTAATTATTTTAATAATGAAAATATTTATGAAGAAATAATTAAACTTAATTTTAGTAAACATGACATAAAGAAAATTATATATTCATTTCACTAAAAACTATAATCAAAGATCTGAAGCGCAAATTAATTCTTAACAAGTATTGCAAAACAGATGATGATAAATATGAATATTTAAAACCTTTCTTGTTACCTGATGGACCTGTTGGTATGTTATAATATTAATAAACTTATTATTGAGTTATTTTTTTATTCACATTTTTTTTTAACATATAATAATTAATACTTGTATTGATATCGATCCTTTTCTTTTAGTAAACTAGTAAATTAAGAATAAGAGATGATTTTTCTGAAAGTTTAAATTAGATAATTCTGAAATTATATATTTTTTTCATATTATAATTAAAAAAAAAAAACTATTTCCTTTCCTTATTAGGTTTAAAATATCAAAAACCAAACCTTTACTTTCTACTATTGGTATTAATTAGGGAATATCAACCAGATCCATCTTTACATCATATATTGAGAAAAGAATTTAAGGATAATTATAGATATTTTACTCAAGGAAAATTTGATAAGGCATATATGCCTATTTATTTCTTTTTATCTGGTGCTGGTACAGGAGAATCATGAAATGCTACTGTATTTTATAATACAGTACTTAAATGTTTAAATAATATAGAAGATAATTCAGAATTAAAAGATATGATCAAAATGTTTTAGTGTTTAATGTTAGATTTGAAAATGGTACTAGCTTAAAACAAAGTGAAATCTGATACTTATAGTACTATTAGTACTCGAATGTTATTACAACTCTTTCTTAATATGAATTTGGATGAAATTATTTTAACTTATGAGGCACCTTATCCATGGGAAATTACAATTGGTTGCTAAAAAGGAGAAAAAATTTTTGAAAAAAAATTACAGTTTTCTTAATTATTGATGCGTTACAACATATTATATATGGTTCAAGAAAGGATCATTTAGATCCTGAATACAAATTTTATCGGACTATATCAAATATTGCAGATCTTACATGACAGGGTACTTTTTTGATTCCATGTTACACTACGAAAATTAGTATAGGCGTACTGGTACTGCTACAACTAGTCCAATTCATAGTGTTATGAAAAGTCTATCTAATAGATGTGTATACCTACCAGTTCTTAATTATTTTACATTCTCCAACAATTTGTAAAGAAAATTCTCAGGAATCAACAGAAGTCTTTCCAAAAATCTTATCCCAAAAATTCTTGTAGAGGATTGTGGAGGACATGGGAGAGCTCTTGAAACTTACAAGAAACCTAGTAAATTATCATGATGTTAATGACATTAACTTATTAATGAATGATTTGTGGAATGCATTTAGTATTAATAGATATATTAATGCTTTTAGTCTTTCTAATGCTGAAATTCAAGCTATTGTAAAAGCAATATTAATTCACCAACCTTTAGATTTTGATAAGAATATTCCTGGAATAAAAAAACTCCAGAACAAATTGTTCAGCATGGACTTGTTCAATTTGAACAAGAAGGTACTGATAGTAATACCAAACAGGATATCTCCCTACACCATTTATCATGTATTTGGATATTAGCACAACAAATTTGTATTGATGAATTACTTCAAAAATGGCAATTTGATGATTATAATTTATAAAGAACGAAAATCATTATTATCATTAGAGTCTCAAAGTTCACGAAATTTTGAACAATTTATTACTTTTATGATTAATTTGTAACTTATTTATATAGGTTAGAGATAATTGCAATGTAATAAACCTTAAAGAGGATATGATACTTTAATGTGCATATGAAATCTATTGGATCAAAGATTTTATAAGGTATTATAATGTATTATAATCCATTTATTATTTATTTTTAAATTATTTGTCGTCATTGTAAAAATAAATTTTTTTTATTATATCCTATAATGCAAATTAAAAGGTGAAATCCCTTTTCTCTAAAATAGCTACTATAATTATTTACGTAAATTTGGGAAAGATAATTTTCAAATTTAAAAATACAAAAAGTGCTGAATAATTTTTTGGATAAAAAAAGCTAAAAAATAAAATAAAATAAAAAAGTTGGAATTTTTTTTATCTAAAAAGCATTTTTTTTTTTGATGCAAAATAAAGAAAAAACCAAAACCAGAAATTTTTTTTTATCTAAAAAAACAAGAAGTTTGATTGATTAATAATAATCAATAATAATAATAAAAAATAAAAAAATGAAAAGCACTGAAAAATACCACCTATTCGTTTGAACCTAAGGTAAGAAATTAGAAAAATATTTCTTTCCTTATTCGTCGAACCTAAAGTAAAAAAAGATTTGACGGAATTTTCAATAAGTCATATATTACGATTGCTTATTTTTTGGATAAATTGGGCAATATTTTTTAAAAATTATGAATCATAACATTTGATCAAAAGAATGACTTTTAAAACATTTCTATTGGTGACATCTTGTACCATCTAACATAGTTTATTATATTTCATAAACATAAGTTTTAATTAATGGTAATATACTAAAGCTAATAGGGAATGAAAAGAAATATAATGAATATTTTGGTTGAGATGACTTTGTTGAAAAAATGTTGTAATGTTAAATTGTATCGCGAAGTAATTGATTAATGAAAAATAAAATGTCAATAATTGAAAATTATCAACATATTTTATTCTTGTGATTTTCGTACTAAAAAATTTTTAAGGTCATATGATTTGATTGGGCAATTCGTGAAGTCACATGTTGAATTTGCTTAGCGTAGAGCTATTATAAAATTTTTGATCTTTCTTGTTACCTATATATATTGCTCGGGGTTCTGTTTATACAAAACTTAAACGCATTATTCTGTTAGGAAAGAAAATAATAATAGAATCAACTTAGAGATTGTTCATTAATAGTAAAAGTAAATATTGGTTTAAAATGATTTAAAAAAAAATTTTACCATTATTGAATATACGATATCGTACTTCGTTGCTAGTATTTTTAATATTAAAAAGAGAAAAGAATTAAATAAATCGGAATCGATTAATAAAATACGAAAATTATAAAAAAAATATTATACTACCAAACTTAAATTAGTATAAAAAGTGTTTCGACGTTCATTTTTATAACTATTATTTAAAATTAAAATGATCACGTTTAACTTTAATTATTAAATATAAGATCACGTTTATTTTGATTGATTAAAAAATACATATCTTACAAGTATTCTTTTTTTGAAAATATACATATATGTACAGCATTTCGATAAAAGTATTCAAACAATCAAAACTCATAAAAACCCAGGTATAGATGGTATTAACAGAAAATATTCGCGATAATTTGGCTCATTATTATTAAAATTTACTATATGAAATAATAGGTTTTCGAAGTTCTGTAAAGTTTTTTAAAACTGAATTTAATAAAATGTGATTGTTTGAAACAATTGTAACATGTGGCCCCCGGCGATCACGTGTTCCTTTGCCAAAGAATTTTTAAATGATAATATGTATAAGATACTGTAGCTTACGTGTAACCAGAAAATATTTGAACTCGATAATTTATTCTTCATTATTGACTTCTAGCGAACATAATAATACAAACGTAGTGAAAAGGCTAGGTTTTATAGAATAGAAAAGAAACAACCAGTATATCTCTGAATTTGGAATGTAAGTGGAGTGTATATTATTTGTCGGATAAACGGATATTGGATTTATTCAAGTATCTGCATTATCAAACTAAATTTAAATCATCATATTAACTTGCAGTATGATCTATTAAACCATAATTGACCAAGTCAATGAAAAATCAGGGCATAATTATCCAATTTTCCGATTAACTTGATGATTTACAAATGATTTAAATTTGATATTTACTACTGTGCATCAAAAAAAGTGAATAATTATAATTATATTTTCCCGTACAAACGTCTCCTTAACATAATACATCGCAACTTCTTTTTTTTAAAAAAAAATACAAAAATTAAAAAATATATAGAAAATTAGCTTAACGCAATTTTATTAGATAGTTAGGCAGCGATTTTTTATGTAATATCATTCATGTATTTTGGTGGACATAGTCACATAGACAGTGTCACAACGCTATAGTGTATATTAGTGGATAAAGAGGATATATGATTTATCACGTAATCAATCTATGTATTCTTTGTTTTTCGATTTTGCAATATGTTTTTACAACGCTTAATAAAGAAATGCGTGTTACCAATAAAAAAAAAATACAACACGATATAGAATTTACTACTGTAACTTAATAATATATGACGATATTGTAAGGCCTTAGGCCTGGAAGTAAATATTCTAAAAAAAAAAACTACAAATTATTACGTTATTTTGATGTTATAAAATTTTGTACAGTAAATGTCTTATTAATCTCGTTTCTTTAAAAAAATATGAGTAATAGAAGGAATATTATATTCAGGATAGCACTAAATAATACTTACTGTAGCTTAGCGTAAATTATAAAATTTATTATGTATTCATCAATAAAGTGCTTGTTTAACTTTTTATAATGAAGTAGTTTTTATATAATATATTAATGACTTAAGAACTTAATATTAAAATAATATCTTAAAGTGCCGTTTTATTTTAACGGAATGTGTCCGAAATTTAAAATCTCTGGGTCTGGTTAACAATTGGAACGTTTGTAGTATGAATATAGATTAAAATATATGAAAAAATGGACATATTGACGTATTGTATAAAAATGGTTGAGCAATATTATTAGAAGTATATTTATTTGTTGTTAGATGTGAATATTTATTAAGTCTAACTATATTAATAATACCACTTTCAACGTCATCTCCCTCTGGAATTTAATGAGCCTAATTATTATTATTAGCTTGTTTATATAAGTAATTAAGTATGTATACACAATATACAAATTCACAAAACATTAATTCATAATATAATAACTCCCCGCAAATAAATAATTTTCGTATGTTATAACTAGTAGTACATTTGTATGCATTGAAGGCGCGTCAGGTATATGTAACATTAAAACTCTTAGTTGTGTTTATTTACTTATTACATAGGACACTATTCCTGGGATTTATAACATCAAATCATAAAAATTATTGGTCTGCTTACATTTTGATAAAAGTTATTATTTTTTTTTTTTTTTCAGGAATACTATTTAATATTTGTTATTTACTTATAGAAAAAAAATAATTAAAATAAGCAAGTGTAGATGTAGATGATAAAATGTTCAAGTAAATAAATCGTACAAGGAGTGTCATGCATTGATATAATAGAAGTTAATATTAAACAAAACAAGATGTTATATAAAAAGGAAATATTAATTTGTTAATCATGTGATTGCAATTTATTTTTTATTTGAAATTAAGTTCAAAAATTACTTATATAATTTTATGAAATTATCTATCCTACAAGTAAATAGACTATTAAATTTTGTTTAATCTTGTTTGAATTTGTTATTGATTTTTTCGTACAAATACTTTTGCAGGAATATAAACTTCATGATTAGTTGACGTTAAATCTTTTCCAATTAATGGAAAATAACATAAATCTACATATAAATTTTCATTATCACCATCATCAAAATTTTCTCCTTCCATAAATATATCATCTACTTTGGCATTAAATGGGATCCAAACATATTGTGCAACAGATTCATGAACTTTTAGTCTGAACCAAAATATCTTAATAACCTCACGAATTATAGTTGCTGCCAAGTGATCAACTGTAACTTTCTCTTGATCTTTAATGGTACGTAATTCATTTATAGTTTTGTTTAATTTTTCCTTATAAAAAGCAATGAAAGGATGTTCATATTTAGTATTACTTTTTCCATATATATCAGAAAATCCACAATTATTAAGAATCAAATAAATTTGTTTACGCAATTTTGTCGATGCTATACGCATTATTTCATTATTTCCAGTACGATATTTAGAGGCATCAGTTAATAATGTGGATAACGAAGATGCTTGATTAATAATGTCTGATTCAAGATGATAATGTTGTCCTGTACTTTGAAAATACTTTGTTGCATAAGAAAATATTGTTTCTATAATGTGACGTTGCAAAACTGCTTGAATAAGTAACAGATCATCCTTTTGATTTGTAATTTTAACTGGGCATTTGTAAAGCAATAAAAGTTTTTTGATCTCTTCTATATTAACAATAACTTCTTGATCTAAATCCGTTATGTATTTCTTTAAATTGTTATTTAATTTTGAAATATCATTTTTTAGATTTATAATATAATTTTGACCAACATCATCTAATTGATAGTTTAATAATTCATCTTTAAATATGTTTTTTTGATATAAACTATCATTAATAGCACCTAAGTCTCTTTCTAGACTTTGTAATTGAATTTCTTTTAATTCCAAAGATTGCTGTAATTGATCAATTTGTTGTTCTTGCAAATTTATTTTGCTTTGATGTTGCTGATTTATATCACTTATTTTATTTTCTAATTGTTTAATATTTACTAAATATTTATCCTCAATATTTTTGATATCACTTTGAAAATTTTCAACAAAAATTTGATGCTGGATTGTCTCTTCATTGTATTTGTTTGTTAGATCATCATATTTTTCTTGTAAGTTATCATGCAATAATTTGTATTTATTAAAATTATTATTTAATGTTTGAATTTCGTCTTGAAGTTTATTTTGCATTTGGCTTTCTCTTTGTTCTTGCAACTCAATTTTGTTTTGATATTGTTGATTAATATCATCAATCTGATTTTCCAATCTTTTGATATCATTTTTTAAGTTATCAACAAATATTTGATGTTGATTTGCCTCTTCATTGTATTTGTTTGTTAAATTATCATGTTTTTCTTGCAAATTATTATATAATAATTTATGATCATTAAAATTATTATTTAATATTTGAATTTCTTCTTGAAGTTTACTTTGCATTTGGCTTTCTCTTTGTTCTTGCGACTTAATTTTGTTTTGATATTGTTGATTAATATCATTAATCTGATTTTCTAATTCTTGAATATTCTTTAAATATTTTTCTTCAGTATCTTTGATATCACTTTTTAGATTTCCAACAATTATTTGATGTTGGTTTGCCTCCTCATTGTATTTATTTGTTAAATCACCATAATTTTCTTGCAAGTTATCATGTAATAATTTGAGATTATTAAGATTATTATTTAATATTTGAATTTCATCTTGAAGTTTATTTTGCATTTGACTTTCCCTTTGTTCTTGCAATTTAATTTTGTTTTGATATTGTTGATTAATATCATCAATCTGATTTTCTAACCTTTTAATATCACTTTTTAGATTTTTAACAATTATTTGATGCTGATTTGTCTCTTCATTGTATTTGTTTGTTAAATCATCATATTTTTCTTGTAAGTTTTTATATAACGATTTATATTTATTAAGATTAATATTTAATGTTTGGATTTCATCTTGAAGTTTATTTTGCATTTGACTTTCTCTTTGTTCTTGTAACTTAATTTTGTTTTGATATTGTTGATTAATATCTTCAATCTGGGTTTCCAATCCTTTGATATCATTTTTTAAATTTTCAACAGTTATTTGATGTTGATTTGACTCTTCATTATATTTGTTCGTTAAATCATTATAATTTTCTTGAAGTTTTTTCTTTTCTTCATCAAGCTTTTTAATAGTTTTTGATAAATGAAGCTGTATATTCTCAATAATATTATTATTGTCACTCATATTAACTTAATTAACGTTATTTAAAAGGATTAATAAAAAAAAAAAATACTCTTAGAATTTCTTTTTCAAAAATGAAAAAATAAAAAAAATAAAATTCTCACCATAATTCTGACCATATAGAACAGCTAAATAAAAAAGTAAAATTTCAACATCATATACAATTTATGATAAAAAAAAATGGAAAGAAAAAAAGTTTCTTACCCCCTCTCATTATAGCACTTTCAGGATGAAATGGTATAGAAATAAATTGGATTCTTTTATAAAATGTTTCTTCAATTCTTAATTGCAAATAAATTGATTTTGCAAATTTACCAACCAATGATAAAGCAGAACAATCATTATTACGTAAATGTAATTGAGAATCAATTAGTTGTATAGTCCTTTCTATAACAGGATCAATCATTGCTTTAGCATCTTCATATTCTAATTTGATACGCCAATCATCTCTAACCATATTATCATGATATTCTCCTTCACAATATTCTGTTATAGAAGGACAATGTTCTATAAAAAAAAAAAAAAAATTAAATATATCATAAATTTAATATTTTTCTTTCAAGAAAATAACTCTTCAATATACTACCTTTCAAATCAAATTCAGTAAGACTAGATTCTTCTGATTGAGTTCCGGTATATTCCGTCAAGAAAGATTTAATAGCACTTTGTAAATGTTGAAGTTGTTGTGGCTGATGCTTGCTAAGAAGACTAATCGCAGATGATCCAACTTTTTGTTCTAAAAATTTGAGTAATTCTTGATCTACGCCACAATTATCTTCAATTTTTTCTAATACTACACTTAGTCTTTCATCTATCAAAAGCATCCTTGTTGTTAAATTTATAGTATCATCACCACATTCTACTACCATAAATTTTTCTAATAAAATAAAATATTATTAGAATAAATTTTTGAATTATTTTAAATTATCTGGATTCTTTACTACTTACCCCCAACTGATAAATTACACCTCTTCAAATATTTAATACAAAAAAGTGCAGTAGCTTCAGCTTTTAAAAAATGAAATATTTCGTTAATATTTATAATATAATAAATAGACTTTATAATACATACATTCTGTTATAAGTTTCAAGTTCTGACTATAACAATCATTTAATAATCCTGCTTTAAAAGCGTATTCTCTCATAGTCCAAATTGAAATTTTATAATTATCAGGAATCTATGTTATTTTTTTAAAAAAATTATTTTATGATCAAATCTCAAAGCAAAATCCATCAAAATATTAAAAATTATTTACCGTTAAGATAATAAGAACTTGATTATAAAAATCTATTGATTCCCAACGCCTACTTATCTCTTCTTTCACAATTTTGCTCAATTCATGGAGATAATCAGAAATAGCTTTTTCGCGGGGTAAAGGAGGTTTATTTTCCATTTTTCCTAAAAGTAACTTAAATAATTCAACATGATTTCCTTCTAACGCTGGATATCCCCATGATTGCACATTCTCATATTCATCATCGTACGATAATACTGTTGGGACTCTAATTGTTCTCAAACGCTCGCTCCACTGATTATAAAAAGAAATGTCTTCCGTTGAAGATATACTTGCATATCCAAACCCCTTAAAATAAGAAAAAAAAAACTTAAAGACTTGAGAGAGTAGATTTGAAAGAGTAAAATTATAACAATAAAATAAAATATACAGAATGTGTGACTCCGAATTCTAAAGTTCATGATGAAAAATTTTATGTCAAATAATAAATACCATGATAAATAAATAGACACAAAAAAATGTATTAACTTACCGATACCAACTATAACACGACAATCATACATGTTTTGACAGAAAAGTAGTATAATAATAAGAATTATAAATTATTTATTCGGTTAAAAAAAAAAAATTTTTTTCTAGAAAACCTTAAAATGAAGATCTTTCTTTTTTTGATTTAGTGATTTATGGGTGGCGTGAAAAAAAAATTCACTGCATTAATTATCACATAAATATTGTACGATAATTTATTTAAATTATACATAGAAGTGATAAATAACTAATAGATTGATTTGTTAATACACCCATACGCTGTGATTAAAAAAAAAAATTGGAGAAATTTAGATTATGTATAAATTGATTTGAATTGTTCAAAATATAGTACGCCTTCATCAAGTATTACAAAAGAATTACGTCATGTTAATCATGTTATGGTTGATCGGTGGATGAACGCCGATCAATTTTCGTTGGCTATATATTACGATTTTCGCTGAATGATTTGATCACGTTATTCGTATTGAACGTTGATCATTTTTACTTGACGATATCAACCTGAATTATGACAAATTTGATTAATTTAATGACTTTAATAATTTTTTTTATGATTCAGCTTATTTCCAGAATTTGTTATAGTTCATTGATCTCGGTGTGAGGCACCGGCTGTCGCTAGTATTCTGGTAAAAATATACGTTATTTGATGTTATAAAATGTACGGTAAAATGTCGCATTAATATCGTTTTTAAATAAATAGCAAAATTTTTTATCATGAAATTTGGATGTAATTAAATAGCAGACGCACTCTGAAGCAAACTACATCCATTATTTGAAGTAAATTATCGATTTTATTGGATCTTTATTAAATAATTTAATGTTTGGTCAATAGAAATTTTCTATAATTCTTATAATTTCTAACTAATTGATGTCGTCTAGCTTAGAGTTAGAATTGAAAATATTGTATAATATCAATATCTTTTATTATTTTAAATATGTATTCATCTGTTCTAGTAAATATATTAATGACTTCAGCACTTAATATTAAAATAATATTTTAAAGAAGCACTGCATTTTAACGGAATGTTTCTGGTAATTTAAATTTAAAAAATTCTAGGACTGGTCCGTCCATGACTCTATGAGCTTTAAGACATAGAAGATTACCAAATTCCATATTTAACACTAAGAACGTTTGTAATATGAATATTAAAAAAGAATCATTAATTTAGAATTTTAACGATGGTAAACTCTTTTTCTCAAATTAGGACGTGTTATGTAAAGTGCTTGATAAACTTTGGACGAAAGTATATTTACAGTGTGTTTTGAAAAAAAATTACGGTTGATACAATTCTTTAAATTCCATGTCAATTAGTGATTTATATTGAACAAAAAAAAATTTTATTTTATAGAATGAATTTAAATTTATAATACTATATAAAAATTTGGTATCATTTGAACCACTAGTTGCCAAGAAATTCTATAACTATTGATGATCGGCATCATGATTTTTGACCATCCAAAATGTCTTGACAACCAGTAAGCCAAATAATACTCAAATTTTAGAATTTCATATCAAACCTGTTCCACAAAATATAAATATTTTACCCAATTTTACAATCGTTAGGTTTTACATAATAACTGAAATATTCAATTTTTCTAACCATCATTTTTTTCTATAAATATAAATATTGACTATCCATGAAACTATATAATTGATTTATCCTACTTCAATTAAATAGACTCATTTAAATTTTGTTTAATCTTTTTGGATTTGTTGATTTTTTCGTACAAAAACTTTTGCGGGAACATAAACTTTACGATAATTTGATGTTAAATCTTTTCCAATTAAGGGAAAATAGCATAAATCTACATACAAATTTTCATTATCATTATCATCAAAATTTTCTCCTTCCATAAATGTTTCATCTACTTTAGCATTATATGGAATCCAAACATATTGTGCAACAGACTCGTAAATTTTTAGTCTAAACCAAAATATCTTTATAACCTCACAAATTATAGTTGCTGCTAAGTCTTCAACCTTAACTTTCTCTTGAACTTTGATAGTACGTAATTCATTCATAGTTTTGTTTAATATTTCTTTATAATATGTAATGAAAGGATGCTCATATGCAGTATCACTTTTTCCATGTATATCAGAAAATCCACAATTATTAAGAATCAAATAGATTTGTTTACGCAATTTTGTTGATGCTATACGCATTATTTCATCATTTTCAGCACGATATTTAGAGGCATCAGTTAATAATGTGGATAACGAAGATGCTTGATTAATAATGTCTGATTCAAGATGATAATGTTGTCCTGTACTTTGAAAATACTTTGTTGCATAAGAAAATATTGTTTCTATAATGTGACGTTGCAAAACTGCTTGAATAAGTAACAGATCATCCTTTTGATTTGTAATTTTAACTGGGCATTTGTAAAGCAATAAAAGTTTTCTGATTTCTTCTACATTTACAATAGTATCTGGTTGTTTTAAATTTGTTACATATTTCTTTAAATTGTTATTTAATTTTGAAATATCATCATTTATCTTCATAACATAATTCTGTGCAACATCTTCTAATTTATAATTTGATAATTCATCTTCAAACGAAGTATTTTCTAATTGATTTATCAAATCGGTATTTTTTTGATATAAGTAATCATTTTCAGAATCTAATTCTTTCTTTTCTTTTTCTAAACTTTGTAATTGAATTTCTTTCAATTTTAAAGATTTCTGCAATTGATCAACTTCTTGTTCTTGCAATTTGATCTTGTTTTGATGTTGTTGATTAATATCTTCAATCTGGTTTTCCAAACCTTTGACGTCATTTTTCAAATTTTTAACAATTATTTGATGTTGATTTGTCTCTTCATTGTATTTGTTTGTTAAATTCTCATATTTTTCTTGCAAATTATTATATAATAATTTATGGTCATTAAAATTATTATTTAGTATTTGAATTTCTTCTTGAAGTTTACTTTGCATTTGGCTTTCTCTTTGTTCTTGCGACTTGATCTTGTTTTGATGTTGTTGAATTATATCCTTATTCTGATTTTCTAATTGCTGAATAATCTTTAAATATTTATCTTCGATTCCTTTAATTTCAATATCTAAATTTTCAACAATTATTTGATGCTGGTTTGTCTCTTCATTGTATTTGTTCGTTAAATCATCGTATTTTTCTTGCAAGTTATCATATAATGATTTGTACTTATTAAAATTATTATTGGATGCTTGAATTTCTTCTTGAAATTTATTTTGCATTTGACTTTCCTTTTGTCCTTGCAACTTAATTTTGTTTTGATATTGTTGATTAATATCTTCAATCTTATTTTCTAAGTGATGAATATTCTTTGAATATTTTTCTTCAATTTCTTTAATTTCACTTTTTAGATTTTCAAAAATTTTTTGATGTTGACTTGCCTCTTCATTGTACTTGTTTGTTAAATCATTATAGTTTCCTTTTAAGTTGTTATACAATTTGTTTTCATCTTGAAGTTTCTCCTTTTCTTCTTTAAATTTTTCAAAAATTTGTTGTATATCATTCTCAATACCTTTACTAGCTGAGTTAACGTTATTTAAAAAGATTTTTATAAAAAAAAAGATGTTCTTAAAATTTCTTTCTAAGAGTAAATAAACAAAAAAAAAACAAATAAAATTCTTACCAAAGTTCAAACCATATTGAACAGCTAATAAAAAGAAAAATTTGGAAAATTTTAACGTTATATTTTTGGATTAAAAAAACAAGAAGCTTTTGTGTACTTACCTCCGCTTATTATAGCTGTTTCAGGAGAAGGTGGTATAGAAATAAATCGTACCCTTTTATTAAACGTTTCTTCAATTCTTGATTGCAAATATTTTGATTCTGTGAATTTACCAACTAACATTAAAGTATAACAATCATCATTATATAAATTTAATTGGGAATCAATCAGTTGTATAATCTTTTCCATAATGGGATCAAGCATTGCTTTAACATCTTCAAATTCTATTTTGATAACCCAATTAACTTCAATCATATTATTACGATATTCTCCTTCACAATATTGTATTAAAGCAGGACAATATTCTAAAAAAATGCATCATAAAATAAATCAATGTACAATAAGTAGCTATTCCACATAATTTGATGAACAAATTAAATTTTTTTTTAAAAAAATACTCTACCTTTCAAATTAAGAATGAATTTGGATTTTTTTCCAGTAAATGGAATCAATAAATCACGTTTAATATCACTTTGCAAATATTGTAGTTGTGTTTTATGATTTTCAGAAAAACGATCAATTGCAGATGAACCAACTTTATGTTCTAAAAATTTAAGAAATTCTTGATATACAAAACTACTACCACAATTATCTTCAGTTTTTTCTAATATTACACTTAGTATTTCATCTATCAAAATCATCCTTGTTGTTAAATTTATTTTATCATCACCACATTCAACTACAATAAATTTTTCTAACGAAATAAAATATGATTTTAATAATTTTTAAATTATTTAAAAGAATTATTTGTACTTTTAACTTACTTCCAAATATACCATCGTTCATATATCTCATACAATAAAGGGAAGTAGCTTCGGCTTTTAAAAATGAAATTTTTTATGTCAAAAATACGTAATTATAAACAATAAATACCATTACATAATACATACATTCTGTTATAAGTTTCAAGTTCTGACTATCACAATCATTCAATAATCCTGCTTTAAAAGCGCATTCTCTCATAGTCGAAGTCGAAACTTTATAATTATCAGGAATCTGTTATGTTTTAAAAAAAAAATTATTTTATAATCAAATCTCAAAGCCAATTCACAAAATATTAAAATTATTTACCGTCAAGATAATAAGAACTTCTTTATAAAAATCTCTTGATTCCCAATGCCTACATATCTCTTCTTTCACAATTTTGCCCAATTCACGGAGATAATCAGAAATAGCCTTTTCATGGGATAAAGGAGGTTCATTTTCCATTTCTCCTAAAAGTAACTTAAATAATTCAACATTATTTCTTTCTAACGCTGGATATCCCCATGATTGCACATTCTCATATTCATCATCGTATGATACTACAGTTGGAATTTCATATCTACAAACAGTAATACATCTGACTATCGTATAACTATCATTTGAATATCCAAACCCCTTAAATAAGAAAAACTGATAAATTTTTGAGAATAAAATATTTAAGAGAGTAAAATATAACAGATAGAATTAACATACAGAATGCGTGGTTCCAAATTCTAAATTTTATAATGAAAAATTTATTAGTCAAATAATAACAAAATAGACATAAATAAATATATTCTTACCAATACCAACAACAGTACGACAATCATACATGTTTTGACAGAATATTAGTATAGTAATAAGAATTATGAATGATTTTATTCATCCATTCAAATTTTTTTTATTTAAGAAAACTTTAAAATGATGATCTTACTTTTTTTGTTTTAATGATTTGTGAAAAAAAAAAAAAGTTCACTGCATTAATTGTCACATACCATATTGCTTAAAATTATGCATTGGTGTGGTAAATAGTTCATAGATTATTGGATTGTCTTAATGCATTATCAATGAAATTTTTTTAGTACTAACTATATGTGCAGTTTCCTCCGAAATTTATTCGGGATATAAATTACCCAGATATACGCGGTAGTAGGAAAATCGGTACGGTACGAATTTGCAAATCAGTACCGTACTGGTTAAATATATACTCAGATATACGAAAGTGGTACTACCGATATTAACCATAAGTTCCTTAAGTTAGTTTGTTATAATGTAAAGCACACCCTTCTAAATAATATAAGTTGCTAATGACATTTTCAAAAGTCAGCGACATATATAATTATTTCCAGAGCCTAAACAATATAATTGCTATTCTCGGTCGCAAGCGAAAACTTTATGAGAATGCTTACAGCGTCAAAATAAAGTGGCTAGAAGAAATTATCTGAGAACGGTCCCCCTGGCGACATAAGGCTATGGAAGGTATACATTTCCCTTAAAGAATAAATGGTAATTAATGTGTGAGCGAAACCTATGCGTTTCATCAGGTCAATTCCTTGAAATTTCCGAAACATGCTGGTACTGATGAAATTGTCAAAACTATCAAAACTCCAAACTATTAAACTATTTAATTATTAATTTTCGTAGAACATTTTAAAACATAAATTAAATCGCAACGTTTTTTATTAAAATCATTAAAAAAAAACGTTGGGAACGTTTTTTTCATTAAACTAACTATTAAAAAACCGATTCGCGATGTTTTTTATTAAACGTTGCGAAACGGGTTTTTTCATTAAATTAATTATTAAAAAACGTTTCGCAAAATAATATTTTAAACTTTTATGAATGAAACTTATAAGACTGTTATATTTTGTAGTAATAATTTTAATTATATACGGTGAAAATAAAAAGAGAGAAATTTTTTGAAGGTATTGAATATTTGAATTATGATCAAAGAGTAACATGTGCAAGGCTAACTGGCGTGTGATTATTGTAAATAAAATACCGAGTTTATTTTATTTTAATTTATCTTAATTTATTAAACAAATGATAAGTGTGATGTGACTTCGTGACTTCGATCAATTTGTTATTTCACGTGATCAAAGAGTATCGAAGGTTTTGACAATTTCGCCTCAGTTTCAAATTTTATATAAAAAACGAAGGGAGGGTCCTTTATGGGTATTTGCTTTATTAGTCAAGTTTTTGTAGATAGATATTATGTTTCTTTACGACACCTCTAAAATTTATTGTATAATTTGACAATAAATGTTCGCCTTTCTAAGTAAAAATAAAATAAAAATAAAAATAAAATCGACTTTATGAAAAAGTTTCGAATTTTCCCACTTTAAAAAACATTTCGACCTTGAATTTTTTGTTTCGACCACAACTACATCAATAGTAACTCAATACAAAAAAAAGTAAATTAATATTAATGAGGAACGTAGTTGTATGGAACTGCTAAACAATTTTCTACATGATTTAATAATGAATACACGTTAAGGATATTTTTCCATGGGTTACGGTTACTGAAACTTTTTGATTTTACATATATTTCTTATTTCTGGAGGACGTATATATTATAAACTGTGATAAAGGAAACTGTTTGATTAATGATGAAAATTATGCGAATGTAATCTAAACTCAAGGATTTCCTAATCATCACGAACCAATTGAACCATATAATTTATTTATTCATTTATTTATGTTTTGAGAATACTGCATATGTTTAAGGGAGGCTAAATTGGATGATTTATGGCACAACATGCCATTCTTATTATTGACATTTCCTCAAACCAAAAATTGTTCTCCATTTTTTTTACGTAATATAGAAAATACATGAGTTTAACAAGCAAATTACATTCATTGTACAAGGATTTTATTGTTTTTCACTTTTATCACGCTCTATATTTTAAACTTTTTAATCATTATTTATTTAACCAAATAATGGAAAGTAATTATGACTTAAAATTCTACCTAACATCATTCACTTTACATCATAAAAAAAATGCAGTTCAAATAACAAAGAAAACCCAATTTAATCCACCTTGTTTAAGAAATCTAATGGTGAACAGAATTTTTAAAATCATAATGACATATTTTTTTCTTTTTTAAAATAAAAAATTTGTATGAACGAGTACCCGATCGGATTATTCGGGTTGACAATTTTTTTTTGCAGATTTTTATAGAAAAAAAAATTATTTCATTTTTAAAAGATTCTATTCTATCTACTTAAGGTGAATTTGCATAGTGGAAGATTTTTTTAAGAATTTTTTTTTGTCAATACTTTTAATTGTTTTTTTGTGTTTTGTTTTTATTAATATACTATTTATATCAATTTTTAACCAGGGACTCGAGATAGACTTTTAATGGTAAGTTTAATATACGGAATAGCTTTTCTTTGCGTTTCTTTGTTTTTATTAATGTAATTTTCTTCTTTTTTTTTTAAGAACGGGTCAACTTGTAAGTTAAACGAATAATTCGAGTCGACGTATTGACTTATGATTCGTTACAAATGTTGATCGAATCCCGACTCGTTGATTTGGTTGATGCATTAATATTTTGTCAATAGCATTAGAGACATTACCTCCATTTCAATAAAAAATGTTTACCTGAACCGGATAGATTCCGACAGAATCGGTCCGTTCGGAGCTTTTTTAAGTCGCATAGTTTTAGAGTCGATCAGCAAATGCTACGCTTTTTTAGTGCTAAATGATAAACATCCTCTATATCCCCGGTACAAAAAAAGTGATCGACGGAAATTTTTTCTTCCCTCGAATTAATTTCGAATTAATCATGTTCATATTTAATTTAATTTATATCTTATTATTTATTCGAAATTCATTAACTGAATACGTTGATTATCAAAAAGCAAGTATATTGGCGGCTTCAAATGAATCATTATTATGGGGAACCTATCGACCAAATTTATATTTTGGTACAAGACCACGTTTACCTGAATCATTATTAACAGGGTTAATATGGTTTGGAATCGAGAATATGTCGAGTTTTAATCGTATCCATTAAATAATTAGGAATATTTCATTTAAATTTTTTTTTTTTTTTTTTTTTTTTTTTTTTTTTTAAAAAGTTTTTTTTTTTCTGTTAAGAAATTAGACATGCGTGTGATCAGGGAGATGGATTAGATGAATATAGTTTTAAAAAACATGATGGTCGTAATTTTGCTATACAAACACTATCTGATAGTAAAAATAATATTAAATTAACGACAGAATTATTAAAAAATTCTGGAGGAGGTCACGGTATGAATTATTAAAAAAAGAAATTTTTGATTTTAAAATAAATAATTATTAACTTGATATATAAATTTTAGGCGGAGAATGGGCAGTTCGTATATCTGGAACACCAATAAATAATAATAGTAAAAAAAAAATATTTTTTCCTAAAGGAAATATGAACGTGAAATTAATATTTTTTTCATAAATCTTAGAACCTTCCGGAATTTCATTTCTTTATTATTTTGGACTAGAAGGATATGGTTCAATTGAATTGTCTAATCCATTGGATGAAATGGTGAATATTATTTTTTATATTTATATTACAATTAATATATAGTTATTAGTTTACATAAATTTTTTTGTATAGGGTTTAGATACTCCAGTTGAGCTTAGAGGAGAAACTCCAGATTTAGGACAATTCTCAATTATATTAAAAGAAGGTAAAATTAGTTTGTTAAATTTATTTTAATAATCTTTTGCTTAATAACAAGATTTTAAATTTATAGATCCAAATAATAGGATGCCATCAAATGCTCATTCAAAAGCACCAGCATTAGCCGATTTATCAAAAATTCAATATTGGGGACATTTAGTTCCTGATGGAGATGTTTGGCGAGCTAGGGGTAAATAGATAATAAAAAAATATTTATTTTACAAACATAAATATTCATACGATTTTATTTTTTTTATTTTTATTTTTTTTGAAAAAAAAAAAGAATTATTACAGAATCATTTGATTACAAAATATCAGAAAATAATAATGGATAATCCGGAAATAAAATCTCTTCCTCCACCAAAATATTTGTTTACATTGAGAAATGAAGTCAAAAAAAATTCAAATTTTTTTGTTTTTCAAAAGATGGTTGAAGGACCTTTTCAAGTAAGAATTTATATTTGAAAAATGTTTGATATAATAGTGTGTACGTGTTAACATGTGAAGCTTTTTTTATATATTATTATAGTTTGATATAATATTCCAATCTAATTCATCACCTATTCATCTTGATTGTGAGTAAAGAATAATATATGAGAGAATTATTGTTATGTTTTCAAAATATATTCTTTTTCAAATAACTTATCATCATTTACTATTAATGGTTTATTAGCCGAAAGTCTTACATCTGGTCTTAAATCCAAATCTCAAGAATTTGATCAAAGATTTGAAAAAACATTTGGATTGAGTGAAAAGGGATTTAATGATAGTCAAATTTATTTCGCACAAACTATTATGAGCAATTTAATTGGAGGGATCGGGTATTCATTCATTTTTATTATATATTTATATTGAGAATACCGTTATTAATTGATCTTTTTTTTTAATAGATATTTTTATGGGTCAAGCATTGTTGACAGATCATTTGCAGATGGCGATGAAGATGAAGAAGAATTTTGGACAAAATATCGAGAAGCAGATCCAAGATTAACACCACCTTTAGCTTTATTTACAGCAACGCCATCTCGACCTTTTTTTCCACGTGGATTTTATTGGTAATTCGTTTGTTATGTTTATATCCACAATGAAATCACTATTTATGAAGAAAAATTCTATTTCATATATTATTAGGGATGAAGGATTTCATCAATTATTAATTGGTAAATGGGACAATGATTTGAGGTGAGGTTTTATGAGTTTTAATGATCTTTTATTTTTTTTTTATAAATTTAATAATTGTAATTTAATATAATTTTTTCTTTTTGTTAGTTTGGATATTATTAAACATTGGGTTTCTTTAATTGATAATGATGGATGGGTTGCTAGGGAGCAAATTTTAGGAGAGGAAGCTCGAAGCAAGGTTTGGAAATTTTTGGAAGAAAGCATTTATTACTTTTTAATTAAAATAAAATATTTGATTTTTTATTTATTTATTTATTTATTTATTTATTTAGGTCCCAGAAGAGTTTCAAACACAGTATCCACATTATGCGAATCCTCCAACATTATTAATGGCAATAAAATCTTTTATGTTAAGAGTTGATAATTTAGAGAACAAAAATACTATCAATATAGATGGTGAATTTTTTCTTTAAAAATTTTTTATAATTTATTATTAAATTATTAGTTAAAAATTTTAGCTAACAAAATTTTTTTTCTAATCTTGGAATTAGACATTGGAGAACAAATATTTAGTGATCATATTTTAAGTACGACTGATCCAACAATTATTTCGTCAAGATTTATCTTAGATAAAAAATTGGCAAATGATTTTCTGAAAGAAATTTATCCAAAATTAAAATTAAATTATAAATGGTTTAGAAGAACTCAATGGGGTGAAATTAAAGAATGGGATAGAAGAGCAAGAAGCAGAGAAGCTTATAGATGGCGTGGTCGAACTCCTGGACATACTTTAACTTCAGGTACGCAAAATTTTTTTTTTAATGCTAAAAATTACTCTCGATCCAGAAATAACATGTTCAGAATGAGAAAGGAAATACGACAATATCTATTCTATTGTATAGAAGCTATTTATAACCAAAATGTTCAAACACACTAACATTACATCAAAAAATATATATATATATATATAAATAAAAAAATCTATTTATTTATTCAATAGGACTTGATGATTATCCTAGACCAACACCACCACATCCCGCTGAATTACATGTTGACCTTATGTGTTGGGTTGGATTTATGGCAAGATCACTCAAAGAAATTGCAGAAAGGTTAGAAGAGGAAGATGATGCTGATGATTATACGAAAGAATATAAAAATATTGTTGCTAATTTAAATGGTAATTTAAAGCAACTTTTCCGGTTATTAAACTAAATGATTTGTTTGATAAATTTATTTATGTATTATATTAGATCTGCATTGGAGCGAAGAACATAATGCTTTTTGCGATTTATCAGTTGATGAAGATGGTAAGATTTATATGAAGATATTTGTTAGCTTCAAGTAAAGCAGAAAAAAACTTTCGACTATCTTGCAAAGTCGTTATTTATATTCTAATTATCTTCTTTTTTTTCTTAGAGGAATCAATATTTGTTTGTCATAAGGGATATTTATCATTATTTCCGATGGTATTAGAATTACTACCTAATGATTCACCAAAATTAGGAGCAATATTAGATATGATTTATAATCCGAGTGAATTATGGTCAAAGTAAGACCATCTTATTAATACAATAATCCTTAAATAATTCCTTATATTTTATATTTCTTATTCATATCGTTTTATTCGTATTTTATTAGATATGGATTAAGATCATTATCAAAATCTGATAGATATTTCCATACAGGAGAAGACTATTGGAGAGGAAATGTATGGATGAATATCAATTATTTAGTGTTATCTTCGTTGTACAAAGTAAGAAGGTTTAAAATGACTTAATTTCATGAGTTTCAAAATTATCCAATATTTTATAATGTGTTTTTTTATAGAACTACGCAGTTATTGAAGGTCCCTATAAAGAGAAAGCAAAAACTATATACAAGGAGTTGAGAATTAATATAATTGAAAATGCTTATAAGGTAAAGTGATTTAAAATTTTAGTATGGATTTCGGATTTAGCTTGATTTAACGAATATATATATTATATAATATTATCAGGAATTTGGGAGAACCGGCTATGTATGGGAACAATATTCAGAAGATACAGGTGTAGGTTTAAGGAGGTAAGTTAAAGATTATTAAGCGAATCGAAAGTTTGATACGTAATATAATATTAATTTTTTCTTTTTTTTTACATATAGTCATCCATTTACAGGTTGGACGTCCTTAGTAACATTAATTATGGCGGAGGAATATTAAATTATTAATAGAAAAAAATTAAATGTTTTTCTTAAAAAGGAGTTTTTTTTTTAATTTATTAATTTTCTTTATAATTTTTTTTTTTCTTGATATCGTTTATTTATTCAATTTTGAAAGTTATTTAATAAAAATTAATAAAAAAGTAGATTTTTTTTTTTTCAAAAATTTTATAAATCAAGTAATAATTCATATTGATAGAATTTATTGGTTACAATATACTTTAAAACGAAATTAAAGAAAATGAGTAAGTCTCATTAAAATCAACTTAAAAAAATAAATATTTCTAATTAACCATCTTTTCATCATTACTATAATATTCTTGTTATAAAAGAAAATATTTTAATCAGGAATTTCTTTATCGCAACAAAAATACAAGTAAAATAACATGAGGGATACACTTCGCATATTTTCTTATATGGCGATGAAGAGAACTAGGGCAAACGGATATAATATGAAAGCATTTGTGAATATTATGGTGGACGCATATAATATAGATGTATTTTTGTCATGTTGAATTATTAAGAAATAGACGTTTATTAGTTCCTGTTTATGTCATACCTAGGTTTAAAACAAAACACTCGACAACAGATATTCCACTTAGTCTATCTATGCCCATACATAACCGTACTACCATTATACAATACATAGTTTTTATCCGGATGAATGTTACAACATTCTATATTCTCCCGTTATTTTTTTGAATACTTCTTTCGTCATCTCTTATGTCATCTCCTATGTCTATGAGAATAACCTAATCTGGTATCATGACCGAATTTTCATCATTTACAAAATATAACATGCTTTTTCTTCAAAATATAACATATTCCAGTTAAGATAACAAACATTAGAATAATCTACTTAGTAGACTCTGCCTAGATGGATTACTGATCACACCTGCCGAAAACTTTCCGTTTTCGACTGCGCCATACTTTTTCTCGGGTGTGACCGCTTGGTCACACCACATTTTATATTATCTAAACTAGTAAGATACGCAACGATGAGAATCAAATTTTACCGTGACCTTCTTGCGTTAGATTTCCTCTCGGGCACAGTATTTTTTGTTCGAAGAAAAAATGTTTGATTACGAAATTGTGTTTCAAACTAAAACCAGAGTTTCAAAGATTCCCCTTACTTCTTTGTTAACCGGGTAATTGATAGTTATCGTGGATATAAAAAGGATTTCGATTTTTTGATTAGTATATGATAGGCGCAATGATTAACATCCTCGGACGCTTTAAGATATCTCGATCTTTAATCCTGCAAAATTTTCCGTAATAACAGTCTACGGAAATGTCACATTTTAAAAAAGCTGAATTTTCGTTCTCAAATCACCGAAATAGATAGGGAATTGGTCGTTTACTTCTTTCATGGCTCAAAACTTTCTTTTTTTAAAAGTCTATTCAGACTTTGTGGTCTAGCATCGTTTGAATTCTACTCTTTTTAAAGCACACTTGAAAGAAAAAGAATATAAGTGACATTTCCGTAGACTGATAATTGAAAATTTTGTTCCTACATACATCAAATAATTAGTTTATTAAATAATCTTTTAACACAGATGACGCTTTATTCTTTTCTCTACTCTTTTCCTCATGAATAAGTAATTCCACCATTTCATCTAAACCAAAGTACCCATTTTATTCTCTGGCGGTAGTCCTCTCTAATGAATTCATACCAGAGTTGACCTTCACAATATTTGTCGGTCCCATTACATCTCCTTACTGAGTCATTGCCTTGGGCTAATACCCAAATTCTGAATTTTTCTATATCAGATTGATTTTATATTTAACATATTCAAGCGAAGTAAAAATTAACCAGTTACTAGTCACTGCTCCAGACTGGCAGGATCAGAAGCGTGGCAACATACAGACATATTCATAGTAAATTTTGCAAATTGTTATTTATTATTATATTATTATTCCATTATTACATAATTATTATAAATAAAAAAAAAGACTATTTAGCAAACAATTTACGATAGTTTTTTGTATGTAATAATATTCGTATTTTACTTATTTTGTTTAAATAGGTTAATATCAAGATAAACTGTTTAAAAATAGAAAAAAAGGAATTTAGTGAAGTCAATGAACAAATAAAGTATTAATACCTAAATAGTTTGTAAATTTATACAGTTACTTACATTAAACTACAATTTTGACAACGTAATTGCAGCATCCAGTTCCCTAACTCTCTGTTCAACTTGATTGAGTCATCGACCGAAATCGACTTGATTATCTTCAACTACCTTGATACGTTGATCAAATTATTGTGATATTGTTTAGTACTTCTTAAATATTCAGCAATGTTGCACTGGACCGTTTCGATTTGAGTGAGACGTTGGTTGAGTGAGCTAAAGCGTGAGTCAAGATTTTGATTGAGCTTCTGCTCGAACAACTAAGGGTTGAGTCAAGGACATCTGATAATTCTTTCAAATTCTAGGAAAGAAGGAGTTTAGAACAGTTTAGAGCCATATACATTTTTCTAATAAACAACATTCTTACTACTGTATAATAAGAATCTATATTTACCATTTTTACTAAAGAAAGATAGTTAAGTTTCGTAAAGGTTTATTTTATTTTAATGATCTTTAGTAAAAATTTTTATTTAAAAAAAAATCAATCGATTTTTTAAAAAATCATTTTTCAACAAGCTAATAAATATGACAAATCAATCAATCATTTAATAAACTCTTATTTTACATAATTTTAATAAAAAATGACGCATCACATCCATCCACGTGATTATCACGTCGGAACGAAAAATTCTTTAACTACCCTAGCGTTACCCAAAATATTTCGCAATTTTGTGATCCATCAGTTCTTGAATAAATGAATAAATATGTCGATAATATTATAATGTTAGCATGGAAAACATGAATGAATTTCAATGAATGATTTTATTTGCACATTACTAAATAATTCTTTCGTTGTACCAATTGGTATCATTAAGTACTTCGTATTATTTGCATGATATGTGTATTATACATGTGTGATCACAAGAAAAGTCCATTTTATGTTACATAGAACAATGTTCTTTCCTAATTTTTTTTTTGTACAGTACATGAAATTGTTTCGATCATATTGGGCATTTTTATTAATGAACGAGAATGTGATATCCCGTATTATCAACGCCACTCCCCAGTAGTTGCGTTGGTCCTTTTGACTAATTTCTGGATCAGTATAAATGACATCACCATAACCTTATTTTTCCCAATATTCACGGGTTAGACCATTGCAGTAAGTAAAAGGAATTAGTTTCGAAATAAGAATAAAAAATAATTTTTCTATTTTGCATCTTTACCTTAAACCAAGATCAATCACAGTGTAAATCAATGTTTATAACAGGGTTTATACAAAATACGGCAATATTACAATACGAAATTTATCAACAGGAAATATAACTAAAACTATCTAATG
>JADRCO010000776.1:0-26634 GCA_021464525.1 Rhizophagus sp. LPA8_4_AMF
TTTAGCATATTTTATACTTAAAAATTACTTCAACCATAAAATAAAATAAAAATAAAAATAATAAATTAAAAAAGAAAGTGACATACCTTTCAAACGAACGAAATTTACAAATCCAAACGCGTACAGAGCAAACGGATAAATCGAAAAAAAGTAAACATCTTATTATATATACCAAATCTTATCGTACACTCCGGTTTACGATAAGGATCTACACCCCCACTTAGGCTCATTTAAATATACATTTCTATCATATGACCTTTGAAAATATCTTCTTTATCATGTGACTTTGTTACTATTAGTATTTCATATGATTTTGATTGGTTGACATAACACAAAAAAATTAAGCATAATGTAGGCCAGAATGATAGTGCTGGGCAAAAATTTGTCATTTGAATTTCAAGTCGCACTGTATCTTAGATTGATTACGCGTTTTCGTTACGTGTACATACGTTGTGTAACGTTCATTTTTTTTTTGTTCTGATATTTGAATCGACTCAATTTATAATATTTCCGCAAGTTGTCTAGATCGTGATGGTTGGTTTAACTTCTGCAGGTATAACATGTTTTCAATTTTGTAACATTATTTTACTCTTATTAACTTATTAATTATTCGCTCCCAAATAAAAGGTGGAATAATTGCTTTGCTTGACGAGTCGGAAGAAGAGCTTAAAATATATGCGCTTGAGAAGTTAAATACACTTGTTGATCAATTCTGGGCCGAAATTTCGGACGCAGTCTCTAAAATGTATGTATCTACTGAAATAAATATTATTTAAGGTTTCAGACTTTTTAAGATTCGAATGCTTTACGTGATACTGCATCTTTCTACTGTTATTATTGTTAGCTGATCAGTTTATTTTGATTTGAGGCTTGTATATTTACAAGAGAAAAATTAATTGCTTTTTTAAATAGTGAAATTCTTTACGAAGATGAATTTTTTCCTCAAAGAAAATTATCTGCTCTTGTGGCATCTAAGGTCAGTGAATTATGTTGAAGTTTTTGTGTTAATTTATTTAAAATATAAACTCTAAATTATCAAAATTAATAAAATTATATATTATTGTTCGCTAATAGGTTTATTATCACCTTGGGGAGTTTGATGATTCATTGACATTTGCATTGGGAGCAGAGGACATGTTTGACGCGTCGTCTAAATCAGAATACGTTGAAACCATTATATGTAATTTCAATATTTTTAGATTCGTGACATTTTATGAAATAAATGGCAATAAAAAAAATTAATTTATTTATTTACTTTAGCAAAATGTATAGATAAATATATTTCCTTGCGTGTAAAACAATATGAAGATCTTGTTAGTAATATTCAAATTGATCCGCGCTTACAAGACGTAGTTGAGCGTATGTTTCAAAGGTGTTATGACGACGGTGAATTTAAACAAGTAATTATTTTAAAATGTTTTTTTACCAATTATTTAATTATTTCGCCTTGGTTTTAACTTTTTGATCCATATTATAAACTATTATAGGCAATTGGAATTGCTCTGGAAGCTCGTCGTTTGGATATTATTGAACAAGCAATATCTAAAGGTCAGGCTTCGGAGCTCTTGGCTTACGTATTAGAAGTTAGCATGACATTAGTATTAAATTTAGATTTTAGAAATGAGGTATCATTTATTAATAATAAAAATCTTTCAGATTTCCATTTCACAATTGTTAACTATAGGTAAAAAAATTTTTTGGTTAAGGTTTTACTTCTGCTGGTAAAATTATATCAAAATCTCGCGGAGCCCGATTATGTTTCTATCAGCCAATGTTATGTTCACTTAAATAAACCTATTGAAGCAGCTAAATTGTTAAAAGATCTCGTTTCAAAAGGAGATGAGGTATGATATCATTAAAATTATTTAATATGATAATTAATTCAAGTTACCTAACATTTTGTTATATTGTATAGTTTTATTTGTTAATGGCGTATCAGATTGCTTTCGACCTCGAAGATAACGCTACTCAAGAATTTCTCCAAAAAGTTGGCTCAGAGTTACCAGTAACTAGTACATTTACTAGTACTCATGAAAAATCGGATAGTGAAGCGATGGAGACTGATGATCAGGAATATGTAATTATGTTACAATGACCTATACTTTATCAATATATATGCATATTAAATTTAAATCTTATTTATTAGTCCACTAGTCCGACTGATGAAAAATATGCGAAAATTCAACGTATACTTTCAGGGGAAGAGTCAATCAAATTACACTTGGAATTTTTATATCGAAATAATCATACAGATTTACTTATACTTAAAAATACAAAAGTATTTATCATTATTTTGTATTTATTTTGCTTGTAAATTACCATTGATAAATAATTGATAATTTTATTTAATAGAATGCATTAGAGTCCCGGAACTCAGTGTACCATTCAGCCGTTACATTTGCAAATGCATTTATGCATGCTGGAACAACAAGTGACGAATTTCTTCGTCAGAATTTGGAATGGCTCTCACGTGCTACTAATTGGTCTAAATTTAGTGCAACAGCAGCTTTGGGTGTAATACACAAAGTGAGTTTTTGGACTATGATGAGTAACTTAGGAAGCCATTATAAAAAATATTTTACATAATTATTATAGGGGCATCTTTCTCAAGGTCTTTCCTTGCTACAACCTTATTTGCCTCAAGATGGAGTGAGTGGAAGTTCTTATTCAGAAGGCGGTTCTTTATTTGCTTTGGGACTTATTCATGCAAATCACGGTGCTGGTGTACTTGATTATTTGAGAAATGCTTTAAAGAATACTCAAACCGAAGTCCTTCAGCATGGAGCATGTTTGGGACTTGCAACTGCAGGAATGGCAACGGGCAATGATGGTATTTGGTTGCTTTATTAATTTTTTAAATATATAAATATAAAAAAACTAGTTCTGATACTATTATGTCATAAATCATAAGAAATATATGAGGAACTCAAGGATGTTCTTTTCAGCGATAGCGCTGTTGCAGGAGAAGCTGCTGGTTTAACAATGGGACTTGTTATGCTTGGAACGGCTTCCAAAAAAGCTATCAGGGAAATGCTGCAGTATGCTCATGAAACTCAGCATGAAAAAATTATTAGAGGTTTGGCAATTGGGATTTCACTTATCATGTATGGTAAAGAAGAGGCCGCAGATGCTCTAGTTGAACAGCTTACTCTGGATAAAGTATGTAGAAACATTTTAATTGTATTGTAAAAAAAATTTTTTTATCATTCAATTTGAAAAAATTTCTTAGGACCCAATTTTACGGTACGGTGGTATATATACAGTTGCATTGGCCTATTGCGGTACTGGAAATAATAAAGCTATCCGACGATTATTACACGTGGCCGTAAGTGATGTCAATGATGATGTACGTCGTGCTGCTGTTACAGCACTTGGATTTATCTTATTCAGAACACCAAAACAAGTTCCTCGAATAGTTCAATTATTATCAGAGAGTTATAATCCTAATGTACGGTATGGCGCCACGTTAGCATTGGGTATTTCATGTGCTGGAACTGGCTTAATGGTTTGTTATTATCCCTTAAAAAATTTGAAACTTTTTCAATATTTCACATATTTATCATTTTTTTAATTCCTACTTAATTAGGAAGCCATTGAACTTTTGGAACCAATGACAAAAGATCCTGTTGATTTTGTTCGACAGGGCGCTTTCATTTCTTTAGCTATGATTCTAATACAACAAAATGATGCTATTAATCCTAAGGTTTGAATTATATGAACATATTCTGATATTATTAACAAGTTATTAACATATATCATTTAAAGGTATCACCAACTCGTAAATTATATGAGAAAATCATAAATGATAAACATGAAGATGCAATGGCAAAATTTGGAGCTGTTCTTGGTCAAGGAATTATTGATGCTGGTATTTGTTAATTTTAATTATATAAATATTGCTATATTTAAGTTGGGATCTTTTCAATATGGCATTTATCTTTTATTTGAAATAGGTGGTCGTAATGTAACGATCTCATTGCAATCAAGATCAGGTCATTTAAATATGCCAGCTATTGTAGGAATGGCTGTATTCACACAATTTTGGTATTGGTTCCCATTAACACATTTCTTAAGTTTGGCTTTTACTCCTACTGCTATTATTGGTTTAAATAAAGATCTGAAGGTGAAAATTAGTATTTTTTGGCTTAAGATTTGTTGGATTTATTTGACATTAAATTTACTGATTTATTTTAATTGTAAAAGATCCCAAAGTTTGAATTTATTTCTAATGCAAAACCATCACTTTTTGCGTATCCTGCTACCACTAAACCTCCAACAACTAACGTTGTAGAGAAGGTAATGTTTCTCATTATTATTTTTATGTACTATAATACATTGATTTCATTTAAATTTATTTTTTTTTATAGGTAGCAACTGCTGTACTTTCTACAACTGCAAAAACAAAGGCAAGAGCCAAAAAATCTGAAAAGGAAAAAGGAACAGAAAATACAGATGCAATGGATACGGTATATATAAATTATATAAATTGCCCCTATGTATTATCTAAATGAAATTAATATTATTATAGGACGAAAAAAAAGAAACTACAGAACATGTCAAAAAAGAGGAAGAAAAGGTTTGGTTGTATTATCTTTTTTATTCTAATTATTATTTATTTACATTTTTTTTTTTTTAGGAGGATAAGAAAGGAAAAAAGAAAAAAGAAGAATCATATGAAATTCTTGAAAACATGGCACGTGTTTTGCCAACACAGTTGCAATACATCACGTTTAAAGAAAATTCACGTTATATTCCTGTAAAAAGTGTATGTCATTATTTTTATTATAGAATAAACATATTGATTAGTAATTATCATTTACTTAATGTAATTTTGTAATTTTTAGGGTGTAATTGGTGGGATTTTGATGATGGTAGATAGGTCACCTAATGAACCTGAAGAATTAATTTTACCAAGTGCACCTGTTGGTAAGTTGAATTTCAATTAATATCAAATATAATTGGTTAGATAAAGTATTAAATATCATGTTTTATTATAGCAACTGAAGTTACTGAAGAAGAAGAAGCATCTCCACCAGAACCATTTGAATATCCATTTAATGAATAAAATTTGGATATTATATTAATATTAATCTTTGCAAACAATTAGCTATTTTTTTTTAAGAATTAGTTGTATCAATCATTTTAGTTAAATAAAAAATCTATAGAAATACTTATTAAATTTTTTTTGTAATAAAATTGATATTTAATATATATAAATTTAACTTACAATATACTTTAGGGTATTGCTAAATATCACCAGTGGTGATCGTCACCACACCACTTAATTCTGGCTGAAAATTATAATTTTGGCCAGAGTTAAAAAACACGTTATAATTTTTTTCAAAAATTCCAATTTAAATAGTAAATGAGTAAAACAAATTTATTTAGATATTAATCGCACTAAAATTTTGAAAATCTGACTAAAAAAATTTTTTTTAAAGCTAAAAATTTTATTATACTTATAAAATCAAATTTTCCCGTTTTTCTCAAAATCTATCTGAACAACAGGCTTTATAACCTAAGAGAAACTTGTTCTACTCATAAATTTACATATAATGATGATGTTTATATTATGATTATAATAATATCTCAGTCAAAAATTTTGAAAATTCAAAAAATATTTTTTGTGTGGCCCACTGGTGATATTTAGCAAAATCCTATACTTTATTTTCATTTCATATTTAAATTTATATAAAGGCTTAAAGAATATTAAATAAATTTTGTGAATTTATGAAATTTATTTAGCAATGTCTTTATTACCATTTATATATTTATGAATTTATACATTAAAAAACCAATACAATTAACTCGATATTTTATTTTTTTAATTTCAAAATTGAAAATATATCGTTTTGATTCACTAGCCTAATTGTCACGCCAATGCATGACATAAATAAACATGAGTATTTTATTATAGATAAAAAATTATGTAAATATAGCTCAAATGTAGTTGTATTTTCTCCATCGGCTCCTTTTCTTTATTTGATATTCATAATTAAAAGTGACCGCTTGTATCAATTGGTCGCGAATCAAAACGATATTTTGCTATAACATCAACAAATTTCAGTCATAGAGACGCATTGTATGACAACATATTTGTTTACACGAGTGTCACACACAACAATAAACTCAAAAAACTCCATCTTTAACTTTTTTACATTGTTTCTTTTTTTTTTTTTTTGATCTCTTTTTTTTGGTACTTGATCTTTTTTTTTAGTTCTTCTCTTCTTTTGGGTACAAAACAACTTTTTTTTTGGTTGAAAAAAAAAGTATGTCGAACGCTTCATTAAATGCGAACGGTAAAGTTCCTTCAACAGAAGGACGCGATCCTGCCTATTTTTCGTATTATGCCATGCTCCAGCATCAGGTGGTTTTCAAGAACTTAGTTCCAAACGCGTCTCAAAGAAAACTCCTGGTGGCTTGTTAAACAGAGAGTTTTGTTTTAACAACAGCAAAATATGCTTCAAGATACAGTACGAACTTCCACTTACCGTTCGGCAATACTTTTGAATGGTCCTGTATGTTTCCATGATAAACTGGTCTTAGACGTTGGTGCTGGTATGTATCTATTTGAGCCTTTAATTAATACATTTTAAGCTTACATTTTTTTGTATTTAGGTTCGGGTATTCTATCATACTTTGCGGTTCAAGCTGGAGCGCGTAAAGTATATGCCGTTGAAGCTTCAAATATGGCCGAGAAAATGCAAAAAATTGTCGATGCCGCTAATGCTTCAGGAAATGAAGTCCTGGGAAAGAATGCTTTCTTAAAAGACAAGATTGAAGTTGTTCAAGGTAGGCCTTCCTGTTCTATAACCAAAGCATAGTATCAATAACTAATTCTTTTCCTGGGTTCGTTAGCCAAAATTGAACAACCGAATCTTCCGATTCCTAAAGTGGACACAATTATTTCTGAACCTATTGGAGTTTTGTTGATCCATGAGAGAATGGTAAGATAATATACGCAAGAATCTTTCTTAATATTAAGTTCTTGCGTAGATTAACACTATATGCATACATAATATACCGTAAACAAATAAATTTTTCTCTTAAAGTCAAGTTACTAACCTTTTGCAATAATTTCTTTAATATAAATATAATCTAATCATTAATTCTTATGCATGAAAATGAAGCTTGAAAGTTATCTTTATGCTCGAGATCATTATTTAAAACCAGGGGGAACACTTTTTCCTTCAACTGGATCAATATTTCTTGCCCCTTTTACAGATGCTGGTTTATGGAGTGAGACTATGGGTAAAGCCAGATTCTGGGAACAACAATCTTTTTATGGTGTAGATTTAACTGCAGTATATGCTGATGCCAAAGATGAGATGTTTGGTAAGTGTATATATTTTTTTGAAAGCATTCTCTTTATGATTTAATTAATATTTTCTCTGTAACACAACGAATCGGTAAAGGCATGCCGGTTGTTGGAGGATTTGATCCACGTACCTTAATTGCGCCAGCTAATCCTGGTGGATATCTTGTTGATTTTTATACAATAACATTAGAAGAATTGCGAGATTTTACAATACCATTTATTTGGCAAGCATCATATACGGGAATTATTCACGGTATAGCAGGATGGTTTGATTTACAATTTTCACCACCGGCCACAATACAGAATGGTAACCCAATTACTATGACAACAAATCCAACAGCAGAAAGAACACACTGGCAGCAAGTTAGATTCTTGTTAAAAGAGCCATTAGCAGTTAATGCGGGGCAGACTATACAAGGGTGGATGAGATGTATTGTAAATGAAATGAGATCATATACTATAGAAGCTGAAATATTATTGAATGACGGTACTAGTCAATTGTCAGACCCATTATCGTCTCCATCACCTATACTTAATTTAGATTATAATAGAAGAAGAAATAAATGGAGATTACATGAACAAACTTACAATTATAGTTATTATCCACAAACTGGTAACGATGGTATTTTTAGACCTGAATATAGTTGTTTATATGAGCCCGAACAACCTTTAGATGTTACTGTTGTAGTTGAAAATAATCTGTTGGATGATACTACTAATAATGGTCAATTTGTTCTTTGACTTTGCGAAAATTTTTTTTGCAAAAATTGAATTTGATGTTACTATATAGAATTGTTATTTTAAGGAAGAATTAGAAATAATATTTTTATTATTCCCTTTTATTTGAAGAAATATATTTATTCTTTAAGAATTAAAGTATATAGAATAAATATTCAACGAAAATATTTGTGAAATAAATTTTCTTTCATTGTTGTCGTCTGATTATACAAGGAAGTTTTTATCTAAGTGATATTGTAAAGTTATTTATAAATAAATTTCACTTTTAGACATTACTAATCAATCAGTGTTATAATTAAAATAAAGCTATATACAAGTTAATCTTCATCCCAATTAGAATTCTGTTGAGGAGGTTTAGGACCACCAGCAGGTTTACTCATGATAATCTAGTTCCAAAACAGCAATTACGATATTAGCAGGATATCACGATAAAAAAACCAATTATCGATATGTGAAATACCTGATCAACTCTTAAAACAGTCAGTGCAGCATCAGTAGCAAATTTAATAGCCCAGTGTTTAGATATTAAAACATCTAAGACGGGATTAGGTAACTTAGTAACATCAACAATATCACCATTTTCAATGTCAATACCAACACAAGCGCCGGATTTATCATCCTCGGTGACTAAAGTGGATTCATTGTGGTGAGCCGAATAAAGTTTCGGTAAAACTTCTGTAACAGCTAAACCACTATTTTCACTTAAAGTGCGTGGAAAAACTTCAAGTGCTTCAGCGAATGCTTTAATTGAATGTTGGTTGATACCGGGAGTTTTCTATTAAGAATTGACAATTTTTCAATAAATTATTTTTTATCGCAAATGTTTTTAATTTATATATACCTCTCCGAAAGAAGTTAATTGTTTAACTAATTCCATTTCAGTAGCACCAGCGCCAGGAACGAGGCGAGGATCTCTCGTAACAGCTTTAACATTATTGACACCATCGTCAATAGCACGTTCAATATCGTCAAGAACATTTTGAGTAGCACCACGAATAACAATAGTAGCAGTTTTTGATTTTTCGTCCTCTGTAAATTCGCGTAATTATTCGTATGCACAGAAAAAAATTTAAACATATTGTTTGAGAAAAAAAGGCCTCACAGTATTTGTTACCTCACCTTGTCTAAAGACCGTTACTCTATCCCCACCAATCTCAACAGTTTCAACAACATCACATTGGCCCATCTCTTCAGCAGTAGGTACACCCAATCTAGCTAAAGCTGTAGCACCAACAACTCTACATAATCTTCTTAAATCAAATTTTGATAAAACCTTCACTACCATAATGTTAAATCTATTTAAATAATGCAAGGCCAATTCACCAACGGAACCACCCGTCACTACAACTTTTATACCAGCTGATTCAAATTCTTTAAAAATTTTTTCGATTTGTTCCTCTTCACCTTTAGTAAAATTTAACATTTCTTTTGCATTATGAATTAATACTGTACCTTTTGTTTCAGTTTGAGCTAAGTCTAATGGGCATGTAAATATTGCTATTTTTGATTTCAAAGATTTATTTGTAGTACCTTCAGGTTCTCTACCAAATACCATACCTTTTACTACTTTACTTTCATAAATATTACTACCCATAATTTTTACTATACGTACGTTATCTACATTAAAATGTTGAGGATTTTTTGGTAAAATCATTAATGTCGCGTCAATAACTAAATTAGTAAGTAAATTTTCATATCCTGATTGTTTTGATGCAATTGATGTTTTAATTGACTTTTCTAATTCACTTCTTGATTTACAATCGTTCACACTATCAATCGATAATCCTATATATGTTTTGAACAAATAAAGCACATAATTAACGCAAAATGTATCAAGTAATGACTTTAATAATCAATACAATAAGATCCCAAAATTCCTTACCATCTAAAATTTCAGAAGCTTTATTACTTGCAAGTTCATAACCTTGAACAATTTCACTTGGATGAAGTCCCATTCTAAGAAGATTTGCGGCCTTCTGGAGGAGTTCTCCTGCAAGGATTATAACAAAATTTGTACCATCACCGATCTTTAAATCATAAAAAATAAAATATTTTTAATTAAGCTCAAGTTTAATGCCACGCATATACGCATATAAAGGTGAGCCATCAATACGATTAATTAATATTAAGGTAAATATGGAGTTCCAGAAAACATACCTCCTGTTCTTGTTGCTGACTTGCCATTACCAATAATTTTGCCGCAGGATGTACAACATCTAATTCACGAATAATAGTAGCTGCATCATTGGTAACAAAAAGTTTTTCAAGATGATTGATAACCATTTTGTTTCTCCCTATTAAATTTAAAATTAACGATTCATAATGTTAAAATAAGCCTTATTCACATATATACACGTCATAACGTGACCATACCATTTGGTCCAAAAGAGGTTCTAACAATTTCTGACAATTCATGGACAGCTTGGATATTTTTCAATACAGCTTCTTCAACACCTTGAAGGTTCTATTTTAAACCGAAATATGAATATTGTAAAATACGCGGCAATCAACAGTAGAACATTCTATATTTATTACGATTTATCGGTTTATCCTATCACTACTACTACTAATATGAAAGTTTACCCGTGTCAATAAAACATACATACCTTATAACCTTCTTTAAATAATTGAGGATAACTACTCTTTGGAACTTTTAAAGCCATCTTTTTTGTGAATAAAAAATCCCAATAAGATACTCCCTATATATAGTCGAAAGATCTATGATTATGTAATTAGATCCTCCAATAAAAAATGTGTGAAATTTTTTTGTTGAAAAAAAAAACCTCTTTTTTAAAAATGGCGCAAGGTCCTCTTGCAAAAAAGTTTAAAGGTTCGGCTAATAAAAGAATTATAAATAAATCAAAATCAAATAGTAATAGTTCAAGTCACGGACTTGGGCCAAAGAAAGGAGGTAAATTTTTTCAGTTTATAAAAAAAAAAATTACGTGGTTTTAATTTTATTTATTTATTTAATAGCAAGATCAATCGCACCAAAAAAACAAACATTAATAAAACAAAAAAAAATGCATAAGGTACGTAATATATGTTATATAATAAATAATCATTGAAAAAGATTTAGTAATTATTAATTAAAAAAATTATTAGAAATTGACAGCTGCTATAAATAAAAATATTGAACAAGTAATCGCATCTAGAGCTGAAGCTGTCGATGGTGGCCAGAAATTTAGTATTGTAAAATTAAATAGTGGTAAGGATACTAAGAAACCAAATCAGGAAAAAATAAAAGTAAAAAATAATAAGTAAATTACAATTTAAATTATTCACGCAATGGTTAAAGACATAATTCTGTTTGATTTAATTATAATCACTTAAACATTAAAAATTAATTTGTTATACTGATTTTATCGTAAAATTTATCTTAATAAAATATCTACGTTAGAAGTTTGCTTCTAGAAAAATTTATGAGTTGATAATTAGGCATTAAAAATATCTAGTGTTACATATTAAATAGTTATCACTAAAAAGTAAATTTTCATTCATCACAAAATGACCAGACCTTAACTATTCCTATATCTTCCATACAATTTAATTGAGAATCAATTTTTGTTTCAGTTGATGATAAACCTACCCATCCTGGTGGAGGACCTATTGGCCCCTTTTTGGAACCATTATTTTTAATATTGCTTTGTAAATTGTTTTTTGAATTAGTACCGCCACAAACACTAACAATTCTTCCCTCGTCAAATCCGACCCATTTAACCCCTAAATTATACTTTTCAAATTCTCTTTTATTATTTGACGAATCATTTAGAGTCACAATACATTCACCATGTTTCTTTCTTTTTGCTGTTATTCCAACTGTTGAAAATTCAGTATCTCGATAAAGACTATGGTGATAATTTATATCTTTTGCATCATTATCATAATCTTTACTTCTTCGGCGTTCATTATTTTTCACTAAATTCCATCCTAAATCCCATATCTTAATTGAATGATCCATAGAACCGGTTATTAACTTACCATGTTCATCCAGAGCAACACTCATAACACTTCCTGTATGTCCATATAGTGTACATTTATGTTTACATTCTAATTTCGTTCCTTGTTCTAACACGTAATAAACTTGCAAAGTGTTATCGCAGTGTGCTGTAACTAATTGACCACTATTATACGTAATAGTCGTAATTGGAGCAAAAGAAAATTGTTCCATATTATCAGTGAAACTATTTTCTGAAAGAATAGGGATAAAGGATGGTAAAGATGAACAATGACGTGTTGATATCAACCGTGTAGCTGAAAATTTTATTTCCTGAATACCCACTGTCCAACCACCACCATATAATGGAACCGAATAAGCAACTATTGCTTTCCAAGAATCTTGAGGCTCATAATTCATTGAAGTACATTGCGTAGAATCCGTTGTAATGCACTCTACAGATATTTCTACTGGTGTCCAGCAAACAAAACTTCTTAGTTGATGAACAAGTCTACACTCGACCCGTTCAATCGATTTTTCATCGGAACTTAATAGAGTATTAACTTCTGACTTATAATCAATAAAGTATATTGACAACTCAAAATCTTCAGTACAAGTAACTAAAACTGGGAAATGTAATGCACATGCAATAAGTGGACTTCGTGTATAAGGCAATCTATGCGAAGACATCGTTGGCAAAGTATAGATTTCTCGGTGTCTCCATTTTCCTATGTCATTATTCGACCTTTCTAATGAATCAATCTCCCAAATAGTAAAACCTCCACTTGAATATCCAGCTACTAATTTATATGTTTCTGTGTCATCTTTTCCTTCATTACTATCTAACTTCAAACAAGTAATGGCAATTGGGAATTTAGACTTCTGTATTTTGATCTCTTTATGCAAAACTTCACTGCGCAGAGTATCTATATGTTCATTCTGTTTCCCAACACGCCAAAGATGTACTTCAGGTATACTATTAATATCATTAATACCAGAAAAAGAAGCGGTTAAAATGACATGCCTGGTAAATTGGACAAGAGGATTAGAATTAGTATTAACAGGGGGACTTGAATGAAATCGTGTAAAGAAATTAATAGGTGAAGGAATATCCCGCGTCTCTAACGATTCTTCATGCGAAACTGAAGATGATGATGAGAAAACATCTTGTTTTCGATCTTTGTTCAAATTAACGTAAGGTTTGAAATCAATCACACGACAATTTCCCGTTTGCCAATTGTGGCTGACTCGATATATATTTTTCCAATCTTCCTCGTCTGCCTTATTAGTGCATGTCTCATCTAGTAACATCTGAGATTTAGGAAAGCCATTAATTTGTGACGGGATCATTTGAAGACTTTCAAGACGATATGTAAGATTGGGACGTTTTGGAGCTTTAAAACGTGATAGAAAAAGATCTTTCCATAACTTTTAAATGCGAATATTACAAATTAGTATTTTTTTTCAAAAATTATCGCATTTAAATTATTAGGCTTACTTGACGATCGTTTGTCAATCTCCACCATTGCCGAGAAACTAGTGCGCAAATACTTAAATCAGCAGCTGACAAATGCTTAAAAACATGAAGGTTAAGTTCATCAGAGAATATTTTTACAAAATCTTGTTTATTTTCTTTAACACAGTCAATTTTTTTCTGAGCAACATGATTCTGTTTAGACCGTTTATATATTGGCTCATGCTGTGCTATATCTAGTTTTGGTTTTTGATAGGACATTTTAAAAAAATGAAAGAACTACCGACAGAATTACATAATTTACGTGTCTGTCTAACTTTTTAATGCTGACAGTTCCACGTGGTTCACACAAAGTATCCAACCAATCATTAAACAGGCCAAAAGAATAAATTTTTTTTGATTTTGATCTCGTAGTTTTTTTTTTAATAATTTCTCCCTTGGTCACCGCTGTCTTTCATTGGCTTTTTCAAAAAAATCACAAGAAACCATGAGTTACGTCGCTAAGGGTAAAGATGAATTTGTTGACGAAGCACCTAAAGTAAGAATCGTATAATTTATTGTCAAATATCTAAATCAATTAAATTTATTCAAATTAAAATTCTAGGTGCATCGCATCCGTATTACTTTAACTTCTCGTAATGTTAAAGCTCTCGAAAAAGTTTGTTCTGATCTAATTGGAAGAGCAAAAGAAAAACAATTGAGGGTTAAAGGACCTGTACGTCTTCCTACTAAAGTTTTGAGAATTACTACTCGTAAATCACCTTGTGGTGAAGGTAGTAAAACTTGGGATAGATACGAAATGAGAATTCATAAACGTTTGATTGATTTACATTCTCCCAGCGAGATTGTGAAGCAGATCGTATGTTAATTTATATCATTTTTTTTTGTTTTTATTATATTTATATATATCTTATTTTATTGCTCTTAACCATTATTTTTTTAGACCTCCATCTCAATTGAACCTGGTGTTGAAGTTGAAGTTACTATCGCTTCTTAAATTATAAATATAATTATTAATCTCGATTATTTCAAGAAAGATATAGTTGAAAATTGAATAAAATAGAGCAATCTTATTTGCTTTTTTTATTGATCATATATAGCATATTGTTTATTTATTGATAAATCCGTAAAGAGAATTAATTAAATGCATTTATGATTAATAGGGAAATGTAATTTGAAAATTGAGGAAACGTATTGTTAATTGAATTGTCTGAAAAAATTATTTTAACCAGTCATTTATGACGGTTTTTATTTCATTCGCACTATTTCCACCACGTTGGTTCTTTGAATATATGATAGATAGACGTTCTGTAGCTAAGCCATTCAAATCAGAAATCGTCTTCATATCAAGAGAAAATGAAGAATTCGTTGAAGATGATGCTGATGAAGTGATAGCACTGGTAGGTAAATTTAAAAGACGGGACGTACACTATAAAACAAATTAATTAATTTATAAAATATTAATAAAAGTTGACACGAAGAAATTATAAATACCAATTTAATTCCGCATAATGCTCTAACATTTTCCTCACATAATTCTACCACACGACAAAATTCTTTTAATGCTACGGTAATATTATCGCAAGTATATAAAATTTCAGCATATTTAAGATGATAAAAGTGATTTTGTGGTTGAAGTAAAATAAGTTCTTCAAGACAAAATCCTGCCTGTTGGTATCTTAAAAGAAAAAAAGAAAAATAATAATAAATTAAAATATACGTATTATTAATTTCTGATAATTTACTTACAAATGAAAACTTAAGTATAAAGCTGATAATTCCAGCCATGATTCAGCATCACTATAAAATGCGTCAAGGTATTTCGTTAAAGCTTCAATTGCTTGCTGATCCTGTCCCTTGGCTTTATATACTGCAATTCGGCGCTTTATCGCTGCCTGAATAAAAAGGAAAATATTAATGATAATTAACAAATTTAATACTTAGGTTATTCGTTACTTACTACATTTGCATCATCGTCTTGTAAAATATTTTCGTACATAGACAAAGCAGCATCCAGTTTGTCTTCAGCTTCCAATTTCATTCCCTTCAAGATCTTTACGCGAGGCGATTCTGGAAATCGTTTATCTAAATTTTCAAGACATTTCTTTGATTTTTCATAAACACTATTTAATTTTCGTTCGTACTAAAATCAATTTTGATTTAAATATTTCTCGATCACGTACAATGGCCAATGGGTCATTTCCTAAGTCAAGTGCAGCGATGAATATCTGTTCATATACCGCCCAAACTAATTAACAAATCATTCGATTAACTATAATACTAAGTGAAATATATAACTCTACGAAAATCTAAAACGAACCTTCGTCACCGAGTTTACCAGTATATCCCTGGTGAATTAAGTTTTCACCTAAAGTAACAACAAGATCAGACTTTCTCTCTCCACTTTTGCGTAGTTCATGGAGGGTTGTAACTGCTGTTTTATAGTCAAAAGACACCATCATTAAATTTTAAGAGATAAGTATTGAATTGATAGGTAAAGTAGATAATTGTACAATTTGTACAATTAAGCTAAAAAGGCAAATGGCGGGATGATGAATAAGCTAAATTCTGTCAATCAATAAAAATTATTAATAATAGATTGATATTTGTCGTGAAACTAATACATGCAGGGAAAACTGATAACTGATGAATCTTTACACGATATTTTTATATTATCAGATGGAATTTTACCTTGTATACAATCACATTTTTTTACTGAGAAAAAATATTTTATTTAATTTTCTGAGCTTATGAATAAATTATTAGAAATGCCAGAAATAGAACATGATTATGAAGCTTTACCTGAAAACTCTCCCTTGACTGCAAATCTGATCGCTGGTGCTTTAGCTGGTATAGGTGAGCATGCGATCATGTATCCTGTAGATAGTGTAAAGGTACTTCCATTTTGATCTCAAATTTATTAAATCATTTTTAGCCATTTCAGAGTATTTGTATGTATTCTTATAATTTATTTATAGTATTTATTTTGTACATATGACAGACTAGAATGCAAATCTTGAATCCAACACCGCAGGCAGTATATACGGGTGTTGCAAATGCATTTTCCCGTATTGCTTCAACAGAAGGCGTTCGCACCTTATGGCGTGGAGTTAATTCAGTAGTTCTGGGTGCTGGTCCTGCACATGCCTTATATTTCGGAACATATGAATTTTGTAAGGATCTATTTGGGGCAAATGCAACGCAAGGACATCATCCATTTGCGACAGGTATTTTTCTTTCAAGATCTTTATTAATTATTACCCTTAAAGGAGTTCAAAATTGACAAAATCAACAATTTCTAGGATCAGCAGGAGCATGTGCAACAATAGCGAGTGACGCATTAATGAATCCATTTGATGGCAAGTTTCATGAGTTCTTTATGTTTTTTTTTTTGGTCAATAATTCATTTATTTAAAATGTTTTTTTTACAGTTGTTAAACAACGAATGCAAGTCCACGGGTCAACGTACCGTAGTGTAGTTGAGTGTGCCCGTACAGTATATGCAAATGAAGGATTGATAGCTTTTTATGTATCTTATCCTACGACACTTACAATGACCATTCCCTTTCAAATGTTTCAATTCAGTTCTTATGAATATTTTCGCAAGGTATTAAACCCGAAGGGGCAATACGATCCAAAAACTCATGTTATAGCTGGTGGTCTTGCGGGTGCAATAGCCGCTGCTGCAACAACTCCTTTGGATGTTGCTAAAACCTTGTTACAGACACGGGGGAACTCTACAGATGTTCATGTTCGAAACTGTAGAGGTCTCTTGGAGGCCTTTCGAATCATTTACGAACAAAATGGGTTAAGGGGTTTCATTAGGGGTTTAAGACCAAGAGTATTGTCTCATATGCCTTCAACTGCTATCTGTTGGTCGGTATATGAATACTTTAAGTGGTTCATTAATTCGCATGATCGAAATAAAATACCTATAATATCCACTTGAAAAATTAGAATTCTAGGAAGTAAAGGAGAAATAGAAAAGGACATTTAATATTACTTATTTTATTATTGTCTTTTGACCAATAGAAGATATTGCGTTTTTAAAAAGACAACTATTAATTCTCCAGTTTGAAATTTTTATTGTTATTATTATTGTTGTTATTATTATTTTTACTCTATTATTATTATTTCAAATTGTTTTTTTTAATTTTTTTAAAGTTCAAGAAGAAATCAGTTTATGGTGTGTTTGATTAACGTTAACATATTTATACATTTTGTTAGATAAATTTTGTGATATGATTTGATAATTCGAAAATCATTCGATTTTTAAATAAAAAAAAAATTTTCAATCATTGTCCATAATAGTCGTGCTTACATGACAACCAATCGTTATTTTCCGGTTCTAACAAACCGACCTAAGAGCCAATAATTCCATGGAAAATTCAGATCAACATCTCTGGATTTTAAGCTGGCATGGTCCGGATGATTGGCATCCCGGGAAGTGGCGGGAACTATAGGTGAAACTAGTAGTAAAACCAGCCTACTACTTTTTTTTTCTTTACATTTGACTGGACTGAAATGGACTGCTCAGATAATACAGACAATAATAGCAATAACGGAAACCCAGAAGAACATTCTGATTTTGAAGTTAGTGACATTTTGAACTTTGTAAGTATAAGTTTATATTTTATAATGCTACTGTATTGAATTTAATCATATTTTACACTTTTTTGTTTTTGTTATTATACAAGTACACCGAAAAGGGGTCCGTAGCTGACCCACAAAGTATGACTTTCAGTATTTCTGGCGAAGAACATACTTTGGGAAATGCTTTACGATATATCATTATCCAAAAGTAAGTGTTTATGTTATTTCATAATTTGTCTAACATAAAAATAACCTATCATTTTATTAAAAAGTCCTGAAGTAGAATACTGTGGTTATTCAATCCCACACCCGTCGGAGGATAAACTTAATATAAGGATTCAAACAACAGGTAGGTATAATCGTTAACCAATGTTCTATAATTTATAATCATCTCTCATCTTTCACTGTCTGTGTTATTTATTAGAGAACACAACGGCAATAGATGCAATGCGTAAAGGACTTGAAGATTTAAAATCATTATGTGCCAAAATATCTGAAACATTTTATAAGGCTAATAGAGATTTTGATGAGAAAAACAATATTTCTTAATATTAATTTGCTATACTATTTTTGAAGAGTCAAATTTCTAATAACTGTCTTTGTATTTAGTATAAAAGATTCTTTCTTTAGTTCCGCTTATTTTGTATTTGTTATAATTTAATGATTTACAAGATTCTTTTGGTCTTTCCGGAAACAATATTTTCAATTTATTTCTCAAACGACTTTCCGGGATGATAATTAGCGGAGGCTACCACCAGTGATTGGTGCAACCTTAGAAAAAATACCAGTTTATTCTTAGTATATAGTACAAAAATGATAGCAGAATTTACATTATCATAAAAATTACATCATCAAGCACTACTTACGTTTAGTAGTTGGTACCTTCGGCTTTGACTCCAATATCATTAGTAATATAGCAGAGGGTATATTACTAGGTGGAACAGCAGAATTAGGAAGCCATTTATCTTAGGAACTTTGATCAGGCATTTCTTGTAACACATCAATAATTATTAATATAAGTAAGTTACTATCATACATGAAGATGTCTTATGACAAGATCATAGCTCCATCAAGAAAAACCCGAAGGAATATTCCGGGGATCATTGACGTCTCTATCTATTTTTATACCGCAATTCTTACATTTGTACGTTTCTGATCCTCCAATATTCTATACAAACTACATGTCTTTGGGTGTAAGTTTCAAATATTGAGCCTGATAACGGATTACACTGATTTTCACAGGTTGCGGTCTTATGTGGGACTTGTTGTTCACCGCATTTGAAAACAAAGTGGGAATAACGATTTTTCTCTGTTTCAAATGAAACGGGCGCAAATTACACTTTATTCCATTGTATTTGTATCGTTTTGATGATGCAATTGAAGAATTATGATGTGTAACGTAAAAATGATTCTTGGCACGAACGGTAATCATTTGTCACAAATCTTTTTAGATTTAAATGATGTTAATAATGATTATTAGCTTCTTTCAAATTCTCTTACATCAAACTATCCCGGCTTTGTTAATACTCTAGTTATAAAACTGTTCATAGAGGTTTACGTTCTCTTTTTCCTTCTTTATACACTATACACTAGTTTTCATATGTATTCCGTGTTCTTCGGTATATTCGGCTGCTAATTCTGAACTAGTTTTAAACCGGTTTATGCTCAAACCGATATGGTTAGCTAAACTAGTTAGTTTACTAGTTTGTAGACTTGTAGTGGTTTAATAATTAAATGATAACACGTCATTTAAAAAAAAATATCGAGTTTATTAATTAAAAATATTGTAAAATACCCAAATTTATGCCCAAATTAGGAAATTGATAGTTTCAAACCAGGTCTTAAACCATGTTTTTAAACCTAGTTACCTACAAATATGTACATTAATATAAGTATTTATACTTAAATATACTTTAAAATTTTATTAAAATATACTTAAAAATAAGCATCAATTTTAATTTGTGATATACTTATAATATACCTATCGAGCTCATTAAGCAATTTTGCATTAAAAATTTAACATACCACTGGCTCAAACTTCTGATAATCAATTACATAAACAAGTAACGTGCTATTTTGTAAAGGATTAGTTTCCACTTCCCGTGATCAACTAATAGATTTTTGATGTTTATTAAAAGAATTAGCAATTTCAGTCATATTATGCATTAATGCATGTATTCTTCCTGTATTTTTCATTATCAAATGATGATAATGCCATTTATATATGGATTCAGGACAACTAATATATGACAATAACCTTGGAGGATAGTTTACAAGTAGGGATGTTAAATGGTTCGACTAGTTCGGTTTGTGCTCCAAACTACTAGTTTCAGGTTCGAACTAGATGAGATGGGTTCAGATCCGAACTGCATCCAACATCCTATATAGTTTAAAAAGTTTATTGGGTTATAAAGTGTAATTAGAATTTCACCGCGAATATAATAATTTTCAATTGAACATCCTTTATTAATCTGTCACATTTTTTGCATAACCTTGGGTTAATGAAAATAATTAGTGATTTATAATTCCGATAATTACAAGCCTAGAAAACTGAGATAACAAACAAAATATTTTTCTTTTTGCAAAAAGATTGAATAATTTAAACCTAATGATCAAGCGTAGAGGTATTTGAACCGCTGGAAGATCTTGTAGATCCTGTAGATCTTGTAGATCTCGAGGATCCTGAGGATCTTGCTATTACAATGAATTAAAGACAAACAAGTTTTAAAGAAGCTTTCATACGTTCAAACCTATCGATCCTAACTTACTTGATTTACTTGATTTTTTAGTCTTTTGTGCCGCTTCGGCCGCTTTTTGCATTGTTTCTTCTTGTTCTTGACTTCGCTTCCTATGATCTTCAATTTTTACTTCAAATTCTTCGATAATTTGTTTCATTTCCGGTCTTTGCCCTTTAACTGCTTTTGCCTGAAATTCATATTTTTATAATTAGTTGATAATATATTAAGTAATATGTGTCCTCAGAAGTACCGACCTTTGCTATGATTTCTGTAAAGTATTTGTGCACATCACTTTCATTTAGTTTATCTTGGTAATGTGCTATCCCTTCGGTCAACTTCTTGAAACTTTTTTCGGTCTTGTAAGGAAGTAATGAAAGACAATAAGCAATGTCACGCCACTGTCTTCTATCATCAAGATTTTTAAATCTTTGACATAATTTCTCCACTACATTTTCTGTTTGTTTATCCTATTTAAAGTTGATATAAATATTGTATTGAAAAGTATTTTAGAGTAGACAATTTATAAAAGCTTTACCTTTTCAATAAAATCAAATAAAAATTTCATAATTTTCTTAAATGATTCTTCGTTGACCGGATTTTCGCCACTAGAAAGATTACTGATTATATCCGGTAAATTATTATATACCGCATTGTCTTTTGATGCGAGTTCAGTGAAAAATAGTTTTGCAAGATCACTGATCCTTTGCTCACTATCTTCTAAGCATTTAGCCATCTCTCCTAATTGACCCTTAACCTTAATCATTCCGTTAAGAATTAAATGAGTGAGCACCATTAATGTGTTTTTCTTGACTAAATTGTCTGGATCCGAAAGACGATTATAAATATAGTTGATGTTTTCATCAATAATATTATTAAAACACACAGTCATGTCGCCTAGAGCTATAATAATATTGCTACGGATTGTAGGTTCATTTGACCTTTCAAGAATTGTGAAAAGTAATTGTAAATTGTCTTCACAAAACTCTGAACTCACACACATTAATTTTGCTAAAGCAAGCGTTGCAGCAATTTGCAAATTATGATGCTAATAATTAAATAAATATTAGGAAAAAATTTATAATATAAAAATGAAAATAATGGAGGACTTACATTATAAGTTTTATTGTTGGCGCATATGCTTACAATTAAAGGACCAAATACTACTAACAACGAATCTGGATCGAATAATAATTCTTGTTCGCGAATTTGTGCTATTGCTTCTCCGTACTCATCTTCATTAGTTCCAACTACCTGCTCTAATTCATCATCCCCAGGATTCTTTGCTGATTTTTCCTTATCTATCCGTTTATTATAAAAAAAACCACATGATATTCGTCATAAAGACCTTTTCTTTTTTCAATATGAAAATTAATATATATACCTTTAGATTCAGCTTCAGCTTTACGTCTTTTCCACTCTGCTTCAATTACTTCTAAATGAACAATTTGCTTAATGGCCACATGTCCAACTATAAATACAAGTTGACTTAAATGGAGTGGATTTGCCAGGAATGGCTCTTGACTCGTAAGAATGCTTTCTTCATCAATTTCCATATAATTTTCATTATCAGATATCTTAAGATCAAAAACTAAAGTAGCTTTTCGTTTAATAATGTCACCACATAAAATATCTGGATGCTCGCTAAGCAAATATATTGCATTTATAGCTTGTTCAGTAACTCTAAACCTATATAATAAAGGTAAACAATGTCATTATATAATAAATTTACAATTATATAAATTATATAATTACCATTCTTGCGATGTTGTTTGGAATTCAATAATTTGTTTTAGCCTTTGAAAAATCTGATGAGACATTGGTAGACGTATTGAATTATTGGATAAAGCTCCTATTTTAAAATCAAAGAAACACATAAGATGTCAAATTTTTTGTACACGTCTATTTGCGAATCTTACCTTTAACTTTAGTCTTATTGCCGGAAAGACGTTGTAAAGCAATGCAAGTATATTTTGCTAAAACCAAGTCTGTCTATAATTAGAATTCGCGCAAATTAATTAACATGGATATAATTACTAAAAACAAATATTAAAATCTGGCGAGTTATTTATAATACTTACTTTGCCAAATTGCCCAAGTCCAACCTTTAGAAGTAAATCGATCTTCTCCTGTACGATATCCGCTTTAGCTTTTGCAAGCATATTAAGTACAATGATCGCACCGCGTTTTTGCTCTTTAGATATTTCCCCCGTAGCTAAAATATTAAATAATTAAAATTAAACAGAATGACTAAAATGATTTAAATTAATTTAAAATTGTGAATACTTGCAATAAATGGACCACAATCTATTGATAACATTGTCGCTTATAACAGCTCCTTCTTCTTCCATAATTGTACTTAGTAGTTGTTCAAGAGACGTCAATTCAGCAAGTGTAGCGTTATATGTTAAACTATATTCAACATTTGCAACATATTAATTATTTGTTCAATGCTCAACATATTTCGAAGTTTTTTTTTTATATCATGTACCTTATCAGATTTATAGTAACAATATTTATGTTCTCTTTCTCTGATATCGAAGTGTCTGGATCGATATATAATTTTCGATAGCTTTCAATCAGGCGTTTTCTAATACTTTTGCCCTCATCATTATTGTCTTTTGTCCAGATTAAATGTAACATCTTTTTAATTCCTTCACCGGCTTTTTCAATCTTGTATAATTGAGCCGTTTCAAAGAATTCAATTGCCTCAATCACTTCCGATTTTGTGGTAGAAGCAAGAAGTTGGCAAAGTGTTGGTATTGCTGTATGAATTTGATGAATGAATCGAACAGCGTCCGCATTAAAACGTTTTATCAGATGCAATTTCATAATTTCATCGGATGATGATAATTGAGGAGTTGTTGTTGCTTCCATCATTTCGATATCTTCACCGAGAGTCTCAACTTCACTATACGTATCTTCATTATCATTTTCAGTGAGAGCTTCAGCACCAAATTCCACAAGTTCTTGAGGGGGTTGAATTGCCTTAATAATTTAAAGTATTCCAATTAATATTATTCGACTTACTTATTTTCGAAAGCGGTTAATTCATACCTTCAAGTCCTCTTCAACTTTATTTAACCGCTTCTCCCATTCTTTAATAGACAATTCACCACCGTGCATAATACCATAAGGATGTGTTGATATTAATTTAGTCAATAACTTAATAGCATTTTTACGGACTAAGCTAGCCTTATCCTCCAAACAACGAATAGCCAGATTAGCGACTTTTTGTCGACGTTTTGGAAACTTGGCTCTTAAGCTAAGTTCGTATAATTTCAAGGATCATAAGTTAGTAATTAAATATCCTTTTTAAATAGAAAAATTGTAATATATATGGATTAATACTTACTCCCAAATTTTAAAATATACTTGTAATACTTTAGAACGACAATAAGAACTCACATCAAGAAAGCGTTCATCAAGAATATCGAAAAACCCGCCAACTTGATACATATTATTTGGTACATTATCTTCCTGTTGTGCCAGATCATTGATGAGATTTCCAATTACTTCAATCAATCCACAGCGCATAGTATACGACTATAAAAGCATTAGTAAAATGATATTAAAATACAAAATACCAATTTATATTCTTTATTACTTACATCACTATCTAAATGTTTTCTAAGAAGGCCAATTTGTTTAATCACTACTTTTGGTACTAGTGCAGACAATTTAATAAGAAATTTCGAAAAAGACTTCGGCCCGGTTGTATCTTGACTATTAAATTCCTTATCGCTTATTTCTCTAAAACAAAAAAAATTTTCTCGGTTAACATAGATTAGATTCAGGAATGCTTAAAATATTTTCATACCCTAATGTACTTTCCGCTAATTGCGTATGATCATATTGCTGAATAAGAACATGAAGAAATTCTGCCATCGGTTCAGATAGATGTTCATAATATTGTAAATTTTGAATAATTGTAGTTTGTGCACCTAAAAAAGGTAAATTGGAAATTTAAATTTTTCTATTAATATTTTGATATTTCTGATATTATTTTGTGATATTTCTTATAATTTACCAAATGCATGATTATGCTCTTTGACACATATTGAAAGTATTGTATAAACGCGCGATTTTATGGATTTTATGGAAGATGGTTTAGTCATCGTAACATTTTCCAACATTCGATATGCTGATTTTGTAAATAAACTAACATTGAACCGGAAATTGACCCCCCAAAAAATGATCATAAAAGTCAATTATTTATGCAAATAAACTTTTGAACAACATAAATGAAACAATATGTACCTGACAAAAGTTTCTATTTCATGAGTTGAGGTCCAGATTTTTTTAATTCTAAGTTCAAACACTTTCGTCATTAAATCTAGAACTTCCTCCCTTTGAGTAGACCAATCCCAATCTTCATGGTTATTTGAGGTGGTTTTTGATTTAGGTTGTCTTACTCTCTAATAAATAAAGAATAACTATAAATTCGTAATAATACATATTACCAATAGATCTAGCAAAAACAACTTATTATAAAAACCTTTGTCCTCACGCCACTTCCTCCATTTGCATCATTTTTAGATACTGCTTTATCTTCTGCATTAATAATAAACCAATACAAAAAAAATCCATAAATTTCCAAGGCAACACGATGTTTGCTGTAAGTGCTTTCATCATCAGCATCTAAACTATCTGACGTATTTGCACATTCGTTTTTTAAGCCTATAATATATGTACGATTAATTAACTTATTTAACTTAAAAATGTATTTAAAATTATTTCACACCTGATAAGATTATATCAAGTACACGATTTAATGTAGCAGGTTTCAATGAATCAAAGTTTCTAGAAAAATAATAAATTCACTTATTAATGTTTAATAAATATTTGAAACAGAAAAAGATACGGTCATTACTTTATGAAACTACATAAAACACTAAAAAGCTCCACATTTGCTATCGCAGAAGAATACACGCTTATTTTGTCAACAATATCTGAATAACAATAAAATAAAAGAAAGTTATAGCTCCATGATGCAATATGGTCTTATGCAAAAATTGAAAAAAAAAGATATTTTATTTACCGTTCAACAACCTTTCGATTTCAGTAGCAGCCAAATTAGAAATTGGCAATTCATTTGAAATCGGATAAATGGTATCTTGTAATTTTACGATTTCCTCGCTTAAATCAAAGAAGTCGGCCATGAAACTCGTAAATGAAAATAAATTGCGAGTGAAGCGAATGAAGCAAAATCACGTTCTAAAAAAAAAAAAAATACTATCGCGAATGACGTCATCATAATACTAGATCATGATCCGATCGACACAGGGACGATGAATTTCTGCGGCGATTTACCCTATAATCTGCCCTTCTGCTTATTTCTGCTATATTAAAACTGAATTTTATTAAGAAAAATATATTTAATTGCCATTAAAATACATCATATTTAATTTTTTAAAGAATCCTCTGAAAGGTTTTGACGATTATCATCTAAAATATTATTATAAATTGTAAAACTTTGTTCCACACTGCAACTTGATATGAGTAACCAAATATAATCAAATGCAATTTTGAAAGAATTGGTAATTTATCTCACAGGTCAAAGGCTGTTCAATCGGGCATATGCCCTATTGATAACTATTTGGTTAATAGTTTAGCCAAAAAATAGCAATCAATAGGGCATATACCCGATTGATAACTATATAAAATATCAGACTATCCAGATTGATCGTATTTATTAATTTAAATAAATTAGGCATCAATTCAATAGTTATCATTCAGTTTAATGTATGATTATTTACTGCATATAAAATTGAATCCAATAGGCATATACCTATTGATAACTGTCAAACTAATCCATTGGTCTATAATACTATATTAT